>ML819385.1:59407-82146 GCA_009831015.1 Picea engelmannii
GGAACAATTTATGACTATATTACAAATATATAATCATGATTTTAAACTATATATCATATGCTTGAATGAAGAGAATATGTTAATAAGAGTTACATTGATTTTATAATGATAGGCAATAGAATTCTTTTAAATTTAAAAAAAAAATGTTTTATATCTTATCATAAATATCGTCAGAATTGCATTGATTCTATAAGTATAGGTAACCAAATTCTTTTAAATTTACTATATTTTATTTTAGAACTTGTCATAAATGTTGTAGGTCTAAACTTCACACCCATAACAGTCACTAAAGTTATATCAAATGAATTATTTCAACATTTTTTCCCTAAATCTATATATTAAGAGTTTGTGCCTTTTATTGGTAAACATTTAAATGAAATGTTCATCTTTATTTGAAAATCATGTTTGTACAATAGAACCTTGAGGTGCAACAAAATAAATCATTGGTGGTTTGTAAGGGGGAGTTTTCCACTTTACCATGTGTCTCTAATCTTGATCATGGGTGGTTAATCTATTTCCTTGGTCTAAGGTATTTGAGATATTAGCTAAATAAAAATAGTTTTAAGTCATACTCTAGGAACAAAATAATGATTGTATTCTATATAGCATTCACAAAAAACCCAATATTCCATGTTGTCATAATTAAGATTGCAATAAAGGAATTATATAATTTTAAGTAACAACTTGTCTTAGTATTGTACATGAGATAATATGCCAACTCAACTTGCCAAAAATAATGTCAAAATCTACAAATACAAAACATAAATTAAATTATTATGTAATAAAAAAACTTACAAATCTAATAAAAACCTAGTAAAAATTCCAAACATAGAGGCAATTGCATCCTAATTCAAGTTTCTTTAAACTAAGAGTAAACTTCTAGATGCCTTAAGTATATATGAGTGTAATTTTATTTATTTTTAATAAAATTATTTTTTTTATAACAATTTTAAGTATATATGAGTGTAATTTTATTTATTTTTAATAAAGAACAATTTTGATATTTAAGAGGTATGAAATTCTTTCATATATTCTCAATCAATAAATTTTAAGAGGTATGAAACTCTTTCATATATTTGCAATCAATAAATTTTAAAAATGTAATGAATATATATTCTATAATGTTTTTCATCTAAATGATATAATGTTTGTACTCAAAATATTATGGAGAAATAAAGATTATTTTAATGTAAGATGGGTTTAAATTTGTTAATGTTTTATTTAATTTTATTTTTATTCAAAATAAAATATTATGGAGAAATAAAAAATTACTTGAACTAAGATGTGTTTAAATTTGTTTAATTTTATTTTTAATTAAAATATTATGGAGAAATAAAAATTGTTTTAATTAGGATGCGTTTAAATTTGTTTAACATGGAGAAGAAGAGTAAAGAAAAAAAAAAAAATTTAAGTAAAATAATTAAAATAAAATGTACTTAACTTTCATTATTTCAAATAAAATTTCCATAGTAATTATCTGACTTCACGATCAAAGTACACTGAACCAGTTATTTGATTGTTTAATTTATCATGTTTTTAACTATTAATCCACTCACAAATGCTGATCGACGAATGGCATTAGACATTAAAAGAAATAACGAACGTTAACTGAATTGAAAACCATTAATAAATGACGGAAAGCGCATTAGTAAAGCTTCGAGATTTGCGAGAGTTCTTGTTGCGAGATCTGCGAGAGTTGTTGCGAGAGTTCTTGTTTACGATAATTGCGAGAGTTGTTGCGAGAGTTCTTGTTTACGATAATTGCGAGAGTTCTTGTTTGCAATTGGTGCGGGAAAAAGCTGTAATTAGCAGGATGTGAACGAACAGTTTCTACATTGTCGGCCATGGGCGTGGGCAGGTGTAATTAGTTGGCTGTGAACGCAGAGTTTCTATGTTGTTTCAGGTGTCGCATTGCAGTAACATTAATAAGAGTGTGTTCATGGTTCCAGTCTCCCACATTGGTGGTGGGAGACTGGATTATTTGTTCACTTTCAATTAATTACGTCGAAAGGCGTACATCTATTGGAGATGGGCACAATTAATCACCTTTTAATCTAAAATTCTAATTTGATGACTAACAATTGAAAATGCTGGAATATTCTTAGTCATCCTCCCAAATCAATGAATGTGATTTACTCTTCATAACTTGTATTTTTGAATGCATCAATTAACATGTTTACTTTTTAACATTTACCTAATCATATTAAGAAATTACTGTACCACCATATGATTGCCACTTTTAACTGATTAACCTTTGGAATTACCACATTTAAGATAAACTTTTGGATTTCCTCAACTCTATGTGTGTTTCAATTCATCATAGTGCTATCCGTCCAGATAACTTTCGGCATTCACCAGCCGCAACACTAGCCGCAAGCCACTTTGTGGTTTAAATACATTCATAATTATGCCGAAAGGCGTATACCTATTGGAGATGGGCATAATTAATCACCTTTTAATCTAAAATTCTAATCTGATGGCTAACAATTGAAAATGCTAGAATATTCTTAGTCATCCTCCCAAATCAATGAATGTGATTTACTCTTCATAACTTCCTTGTATTTTTTAATGCATCAATTAACCTGTTTACTTTTTAACATTTACCTAATCATATTAAGAAATTACTGTACCACCATATGATTGTCACTTTTAACTGATTAACCTTTGGAATTACCACATTTAAGATTAACTTTTGGATTTCCTCAGCTCCATGTGCATTTCAATTCACTATAGTGCTGTCTGTCCAGATAACTTTCGCCATTCACCACCCACAACACTAGCCACAGCCACTTTGCAGTTTAAATACATTCATAATTATGTCGAAAGCGTATATTTATTGGAGATGGGCACAATTAATCACCTTTTAATCTAAAATTATAATCTGATGGCTAACAATTGAAAATGCTGGAATATCCTTAGTCGTCCTCCCAAATTAATGAATGTGATTTACTCTTCATAACTTCCTTGTATTTTTTAATGCATCATTTAACCTCTTTTCTTTTTAACATTTATCTAATCATATTAATAAATTACTGTACCACTATATGATTGAGGTTTAACTGATTAACATTTGGAATTAAAACATTTAAAATAAACTTTTGGATTTCCTCATCTCTATGTGGTGCGTTTCAATTCACCATGGTGTTGTCTGTCCATATTCACCATGGTGTTGTCTGTCCATATAACTTTTGGCGTTCACGAGCAACAACACCAACCACTTTGCAGCTGTGTTATTTACACTTATATTTTTAAATACATTCATAAGTTTAATAATCATCTTGGTTGAAAATTTTCAGAAAACAATTATTCATGTATAAAAAATCCATTAAGGAAAAATGAAGATTTAAAAGAAGATAAAAAATTAAAGAAAAATGATTATTTAAACTAAGATAAAAAATTATTTAAACAAAAAGGTGAAGATTAAAGAAAAATAAGTATTTAAACAAAGATAAAAAATTTAATATCTGAAACACACCACAATACTTGAAGCAATGTTAATAAATGCATTATGTGTAGAAAATAGATTCTAGACATTTAAAAAAACACAACATAAGATTAATACCTAATAGGGAGTTGGTTTCATACATAGGAGATGAGGAAGATTAAACCAAAATGATTATTTAAAAAAGATAAAAATATTCAATACTTAAATACATCACAATACTTATTTAAACAAAGATAAAAATATTCAATACTTAAACACATAACAATATGTGAATAAAAATTGAATACCTAAATAAAAATTAACAAACATATTAAGCATGGAAAATAGATTCCACACCTTAAAACAAACACAACACAAGTGCAGTTATCAAATAATGCACATTTTTCATGTTTTTGTCAACTTAATTGAGAAATAACCATTCAGAGAGTAATGATAAAGATTAATGAAAAATGATTATTTAAACAAAGATAAAATATTTAATACCTAAAACACATCATAATACCTAAAGAAAAGTTAACAAACACATTACATGTGTAAAATATATTATAGACATTTAAAAAAAGAAACATAATTTTAAAGCTAGTGGAGAAGAGATGGTGAAGATCAAACCAAAATGATTATTTAAAAAAGATAAAAATATTCAATACCTAAACACATCACAATAAGTGAATAAAAATTAACAAACATATTAATCCTATAAAATAGATTCAAGGCCTTATTAACAAACATATTAAGCCTATAAAATAGATTCAAGACCTTAAAACCGACACAACACAAGTGCATTTATCCAATAATGCACATTTTTCATGTTTTTCTCAACTTACCAGAGAGTGATCTTGAAGATTAAACCAAAATGATTATTTAAACAAAGATGAAAATATTTAATATCTAAAACACARCATAATAGSTGAAGAAAAGTATAAAAACATATTACATCTGTAAAATATATTTTATTCTATCTATCTATTTTTTTTTTAATCTCACAACGAACCCACCACACMAAATTGGTGTATGAGACCCCCTTGTTTATGGGACAAGGGACCCCCCTATGCCCAACGATTTGACTCTACAAAGGTATACATACCCTACCTCCCTCTGGATTTGAACTTGTGATCTCTTAAGAGAAAACACATGTTCTTAACCGTTATAAACCTTTAAAATAACACAACATAAATTTAATATGTGATATTGAGTTGGTTTCTTACAGAAGAGTTAGGAAACATATTCCGCATGTAAAATAGATTATGCACCTTAAAACAAATAATGCACATTTTTCATGTTTTTCTCAACTTAACAGAGAAATAACCATCCACATAATGATAACAACAATATAGAAAAAATAAAAATAGAGAAAAGAAAAGAAATTTGCTTAGTGCAGCTTGAGTCAACTGAAAAACCAATCATGCTCTTTTCACTTACTCAACTAAAAAACCCATAACCCTCTTATGGTATTTTTCAATGTTAAAAAAAATGAGTCTGTAATCACCCGAGCCAGATATTAGTCTCCCAATGAACTATATAGCTAAATCTAAACCATATTTACATACTCCATAAAAAACCTTCAAATTTTACCACATAAACATATTACATGTGTAAAATAAATTCTAGACCTTAAAAAAACACAACGATTTCTCTATGACTAATTCACCCCCCCTCTCAGTAATCCAATAGAAACACCCTAATAAAATATTTACTCCATGATTGTAAAGTATAATATTTATTTTGTGATTGTGAAGTATAGTGTGGATGAGAAAACATTAATCACAATGCAGTCTCTAAAAACACTTTTCAAAATGTCACTGTTAAAGTCCATTTTAACAATGGTACCTCTAGAGACTACATAGTAATTAATGTTTTGTATCGATGTGCTTGAGTAGATATATATGGATTATACCATCAACTATTTGTCTTATTATAAAACATCAATTGAAATAAATGAGAGAGATCTTGCTCCCCATCCATGTTGCTTTATTTATGACAAATGGGTGTATTTACTCCATCCTGACTTTGTCACATCATTATACATTTAATTTGATCCCTTTGATTTAGTGTCTTAGGCATGCAAGCACATGGTTTGTATGATGGACTAATCGTTTCCATGGAATTGGGTATTCAACATTCACTATGATAGGTTGATTAGTCGGTTTGTTCTCCCCTCTTCATTTTCATTCTATTTAATGATTTTTTTGGTCTCTAACTAAGTGAGAACCATGCAAAGAATCATTGGTAATTGTAGAATGCAATACGTATACCAAAGTTGTTCTACCTTGAAGTTGGGGAAACATGTGCTGGATATAAGAGACTCAGAAACTTGACGACCTCCCCAAAACCCTAATATACATTAATGAATGGTGGCAGGTGTATGTATTCCACTGGAGGGAGTGAAGGAAGGCCTGGAATTTCAAATTTACATTACCTGTCAAGTGCAAATTTGATGGCAGGTGTTTGTTTTTCATACCTGTCATTTTACATTTTATGTAGATTTATAAGTGTCAATTTTTTTTATGTTATATGCTAATTTTATCATCATAAATTTTCATGCTGAGCATACAATTTCCTATAATAAAAAATAACCCAAAATACACTCAACAAAAACATTAATAATTAAATCAACATTTTGTAGTAACTTGTATTATCAAAATGAAGCATTGTTGAATATTATTACAGATGCCCTGAGATGCCATTATTACAGACCCGAGATGACCTTTATTACAGACCTCAAAATCCAAACGAGATAATTTTTGGTATTGCAATAATTGATTATAGAACTCAGAATCCAAACGATATAATTTTTGGTATTGCAATAATTGATTGGACTCCATTGATGTTGTTTACAACATAAACACTGTGAAGAATAGAGAGAAATGCACTCATCAAATATGAAATTCTTGTCCAAAGCAAGGAGAATTCTTTTTATGTAGACCAATATGGTTCAGGAATGATTCAAAGCATTCAATTTTTAAAGAACAAATGTGGACGATTAGTTGATCAGAGGAAAACCATCGAAAATGTGATGGCAATTGTTTGTGCAAGAGGAAGAGATAGCCCAAACACAAAGAACACATTGTGACCAAAGATATAATAGATGTGTGCTATAGAAATTCATGCTTTATCATTTTCTTTTGTAAGATAAATCTATGGAATATGTCCTCTTATGTTGTAAACTACGTTGTAGCTTTGTCTTGTGCATATTTCTGAGTAATTCGTGCACAACCTCTAACCTCTACAGAAATTACAAGAATTCCTACAACTTCTACAACAACAGTGGATTCAAGCTAGATTTCCTCAACCTCTATACATCTTAGTAGCCAACAATCCAACCTCTGATCAAGGCACCGAGAGAAGAAGCTACTCTCCACAAATCAGTTCTCCTCACTGAGCTGCTACTCGGTCTCATTCAGTGCTAGACATAATAGTCCATAAGAATTATTAATCTACTGTGGACCTACATATTTGAGACACAGACAACTCCTACGTGCAACCAGTGTTGCCTAATTATACATTGGAGTTTCTTCGTAACGATCCCAAGACCTTGATGGTTGCTGCTCTTAGAATGTACTGGTGGTAGGAAGCAACTAATGCAGCTCCAACAAAAGGACCTACCCAGAAAATCCATTGCACAGACAACAGTCATACTCATCATGTTCGTGTGTCAGCTTTAGCAAATACCAGTTCTAGTGAATTATCCTAATGTTAATGCTCGAGCAGTCCAACTAGTTTTAATAAAAAAGGAGCTGAATAATTTTTTCACAAATTAGAATCACTACACTCTAGTTTACAGAATCTGTGTTTCTCATGACACTTTTAACTTAGAAACTAGCTATGTACATAGAATCGAATGCATAACCCAAAGACACTAAATCCACCATAATAACTTAACAAAAAACCAAAAGAGTTATAACGTACTAAAAAAAATCCATAAGCCCCCATATAGTGTCTTTGATCATTCTCTTCTATAGATCAAACCTTGAGCAACCAAATACATTGAGAAGAAACTATTAGAACATCTGAACAAGGGCAAAAGAAAATGGAGATAAATACTTACATGGTTATCCCAGGATTGTTTGTGGCCATAAATCGCTACTGCTCCAAATCTCCTTGCAGGATTGATGTCGGTCCCAGTGATAGGAATGGTGGCCAAGTGCACCATGAAAATAGCAAATCCAATTGGCAATGGGGCCAAGACCTACACAACCAAAGCAGGTCTAGTAAAATTCATGCCCCTGTGCAAGTACAAAACTAAGATGTATATGCATCTGTATTTATAAACATACAGGAACATGGGAGTCCCTAGCACTGCGCTTGCGGTCAGTTGCAGAGAAGACAGTGTAAACCAGGACAAAGGTGTTGATGATTTCAGAATCCAAACCCACACCCTTGGTGTATCCATGGTGCACATAGTTATCTCCACCTCCATATCTATCATAGAAACTCTTTTGGAAGGCTTTAACCAATCCAGTCCCACAAATGGCCCCCAGACATTGGGCTATCATATACAGAATAGCCCTTGGCAAGGAAACTTTCCTAGCTAAAAAAAGACCAAAAGTGACAGCAGGATTGATATGCCCACCTGCAACACCAAACACAAGGAACAAACAAAAGAAGAAATTCATAAATCTCAACCACAACAATGTGTCTCTGCTGGTTCATCTGTCAATATTAACATTATATATATGATGGATCACCTTCTTGGAAGGATTACTAACCTAATATACCAGCAGTGCAGTAAACCAAAATGAAAATCATGCCCCCAAAGGACCAGGCAAAACCCGACACCCCAACACTCCCACAGTTTGTTGAGGTCCTGGAGTGCCCAATCAGGGTAGCAATGGTGATATAGAGAAACAACAATGTGGCAACAAATTCTGCTATCAGAGCCCTGTAGAATGACTATTGTTTGAATTCACTAGTCTCAATGAGAGCAGCAGGAGGTGGGTCTGTGTAGTCCTTAGGTGAAAAACCTTGCTGCTCTGATTCCCTTCTTTCTTCCTTTGTCATGATGGCTTGTACTAAACTCCTGTTGCTACTAATGAACTCAAAACTTCTTCTGGGTTTGTAGAAGACAAGCTCGGAATTGCATGGAAGAGGAGAAGCCACTAGGCTCCAATCTCCAGGCTACAATAATCAATTAAACAGGCTCCAGCCTCCAGCTGACACGCAAGTGCGGGCAACTGAGTAATTTATTTCCTACATAAAGGAGTTTGCAACCTTCCACCTAACCCAGCTTCTAGCCTTCCACATCGTGAGACGTGACCCCTACTACCTAGCAGGCTAGCATCTCCAGTTCAGAGCATGTGTACCCTACACGACTCGTGACCCCTACTACCTAGTAGGCTAGCCCTACTACCTAGACCATATACCCACTAGAGTTTTTGACAGGCATTGAAGGCGGTCACACGTCAAACTAACAAGTAGATAATTCTCATGCCAATCAGTGATGATGTGTAAATTTTATTAGCCAGTGTCAAATACGTCTAAAAACCAAAAAAACGTCTTGTGGGACGTCAAATTCCAGGCCTGAGTGAAGGTGTAGTCAAGTGGGAGGGACTGAAGAATATATGTTATGTCACCATTAATAAATGGTGGACCGTGGCATATGTATGTATTCAACTAGAGGGAGTGAAGGTGCAGTCAAGTGGTCAGGATTGGAGAAAATATGTTGTGTCCCCATTAATAAACGGTGGCAGATGTATGTATTCAACTGGATGGAGTGAAGGTACAGTCAAAAGGGAGGGAATTAAGAATATATCTTGTGTCGGGTATCGTGTCACAAGAATAGCACACCGTAAAGAGCGACACTCTTTAAGAAAAGACAACTAGTGCTTCATGCATGCATTGGCGGTGCAGACAAGTAGATGGGACTAGGATTATCCATTGCTTTGGGTGTCTTGTCGCAGTAAAATTATGAATAGCACGCCACGAGGAGTGACATTCTTTAATAAAAGACAACTGGAGCTTCATGCATGCATTGGCGCAGAGAGTAATCGAGTAAGCCACTATAATTTTGATATTCTATCCTTTTAAAATTCATGTATTGAAATGAAACCCTAAAATTGGATGTAATTTAAAATTTTGGAATTACAAATTAAATTATATTTGATTAATTATTTTATTGAATTAATTATTTGAATTATTATTATATTGTATAATAAAAAATTAAGAATATAAATTTCAGAGTATTATGCAGTCACTTTTGAGTGCAAGACATCGACTCTGAAATCTTTGAGAGATTTCACCAAGGCATAGGCCTGCTTCTCCATGATCTCATACTAGATTTCTGCATCCCTCAATGCCTTGCTAAAGAATGAAATGGGTTGCTCTCGCCCTTCCTCATTTTTCTGCAATAAGACCGCGGTGACTATATCAAAAGAAGCAAAAGAAAAAAATAGGAAATCCTTGAAATAATCGGGGCTGACCAACACAGGTGCCTCAGTCAAAGCCTTCTTTATTTGGATAAAAGATTCTCTAGGTTTAGCAATCCATTTTACTTCATTTCCTTTCCTGAGCATGGTTGTGATATGTTTCGCTACCTCAACAAAATTTGATACGAACCTCCTCAAAAAGTTAATCTTCCATAAAAAAGCATGAACTTTCTTTCTAGACCTGGGAAGCGACAGGGTCTGAATTGCCTCTACCCTACTAGGATCAATCCTTACTCCTTCTGATGATGTTATATGGCCTAATATCTTCCCCTCCTTCATATAAAACAAATATTTCTTGGGGTTTAAGGATATGCCAAACCTCTGACACTTCAAGAAAACTTTCCTCAGGTGACAACAGTGCTCTTTGTTAGACCTAGAGAAGACTGTGATGTCATCTAGATAGATCACCACAAACTGATATTTCTCCCCAATGAAGGCTATATCCATGGCTTGATAAAATGTTTCTCCTGCATTCATCAATCCAAAAGGCATTTTGGCATGCATGAATGTGCCCCAAGGAGTGGTGAAGGTTGTTTTTTCTCTTTCCTCGAGCATGACTCATATCTGGTTATAACCAGAAAAACCATCAATCATGGATATCCTAGATGCACCAATTACCCTCTGCAATATGTGTTCCATGTTGGGCAAGGGATAATTGTATTTCTTTGAGCTCCTATTCAGGTTCTTGAAATCAACACAGAGCCTGATTTCTCCACTTTTCTTCCTCACCGGGACCAAATTGGCCACCCATTTAGAATATTTCAAGGGGACAATGATTTGGGCATCTAACAGATTTTTTGCTTCTCTCTCCATGATAGGCAGTGACATGGAGTTTATCTATCTTATCTTCTGCCTAAATGGTTTAGCCTCTTCCTTCAATGGGATCTTGTGTTCAATGATAGATGTGTCATATGTCTTGAGGTCTTCATAGGTCCAGACAAACACATCAACAAATTCTCTTAATAATTCAGTGTATTCAGCCCTCTATTCTTCGGTCAGGCTACTTGAAAACTTCATGAACTTAGGCTCCTCTTGTGTGACAATGTTGCACTCAGCTATATCAACATATCCTCCTGAAATCTTACCTTTTACTGCCACATCATTCCCATCGAATAGTCTTTCTAAAGGGACTAGTCCCCTTGGAATGTAATTGTTGGGCAACTGAACAATATGGTAATTAACAATTTTATTTAAGAATACCTTAGAGTGAGGGTCACCTTCGAGATCGGGATCCTGATCAATGTGCAATGCAAAAAATTCATTGAAGGACTGAAGAAACTTTTCGATTTCAAGATCGTCTTCGAATACCTTCCAATGATTTACATTGTCTGGGATGGATGGCCTATATCTTATTTCAACCCCATATTTAATCTTCGGCAGCAGAGGGATCCTTAATAGACTAGCTGAGACAGTTAAGGAATTGGCCAAAGTATTCTCCTCTCTTGGGATAAAAGGAATGTTGAAAGTTGAGAAGAAATTATCAATCACGTCTAATACCTCATTTCTGTAAATTTTGAGTCTAGGATGCTTGGCCCGATAAACATTCCTGACTTGTTGGATTATCAATTCAACATCTTCAAACACTGCTATATCCCTTATTCCCATTTCTTTTGCAAACCTTATACCTAGAACAAGAGCTTCATACTCTGCCACATTGTTGGTGGTTTCAAATTCCAGCTTGTATGACAGGGATATCGTTTCTTGACAAGGTGACATGAACACCACTCCAATGCCAGTGCCTATACTGAAAGAAGGTCCATCAAAGAAAATATTCCAAATAGAGGTGGTTGGAGGAGGTATTTCCTAATTAAAAATGGGCTAATTTCTGATCTATAAAGGGCTATCAGGAGTCTTAGTGATCTGCAATAATCTAGACACCAAATCAGTGTCAAGTGCAAAGATAGGATGATTGGTGGGGTTTGCTTCATCAATAACAATATAGGCTAGCTGAGCTTCTTTGTACAACCTCCTGTGTTCCCCTCCAAATACTGGAATGGTGGAATATGTGAGATCCATCTGTAATGTTCTTCCAATTCTTTTAATCCAATACCTTGACAACAACATGCCAAACTTGGGGGGGACATCAGCTACAACAATGTCCATGACCACACTCTTCATTGGCAGTTGAAAGAAAGAGACCACCAAGTATTTGATGACTTCAATACATTGCACCCTCCTTGAATCAAAAGAGTACAAGTCATGATAAGCCTTTGTCACTTCCAATCCCAATTCTTCAATGACTATTTTGGGCATAAGGTTATGGGAATCTCCTAAATCCATCAGGCAATTATGCAACACTTTATCATGTATGTTTAGGGAGGTGTAGAAGGGAGGGGATGAATCATCTATGTATTACACCATGGGACCTAGGATAACTATTGTGTTTTCATCTTGAAGGTTGACTGAGTCAGAGGAAGGCTGGGGGGACTCAGATTGTAGTAGTTTGGAGAGGGACCTTTTGAAATCTTCATTTTTAACTAGCTCTAAGAGGGGTACGGGAATTCTGATTTTTTGAATTTCATGCTCAAAACTAAAGGAGGAAATAGGCTTAGGATCTTCCCTTACCTCATAGATAGGTTCTTTGGTCATTGACGAAGTATTTTGAGTTTGCATTTCTTTAGTAGTGATTGTTGCAGATTTAGTAGGCCTTTCTGCTATGAGGGACTGATATTGGCTGTCAAAATTTCCTTCTTTCTTATTTGATCTGAGAGGGTATCTATTAGGGGTGTTTTTGGCCTTTTTTCCTTTACCTAACTCATTGATTTAAATGTTCATAAGGGATTATTCATATGCAGACTGAGTCAAATGGGGAAAAGGGGAAGTTTCTTCAATACAGTGAATTTCAGTGTCGAGCTCATCTATCTCCTCTTCTTCCTCATGAGCAACTAGGTTGTTTTGGAGAGGGGTTTCAATCCTTTGATCTTCCCTGTCTTTCCCTCTTTGTTCCCTTGGGAAAGCCTATGGCACATTGCTATTAGGTCTCCTGAAACTTCTATTATCAACATTCTGGGGATTTCTGTACAAGGGATTCCCTTCTAACTCCCACCTTTCCATTCTAGCTGAAAGTTATTTTATCATTTTAGTTACCTCGTCTGACTGAAGGGGAAGGGGAGAGGAATTGGATGGGGAGGCTTTAGGTATTTTTCTGGATATGTCTCTATCCTCCTTATTCCTGAGTCTATCAACAACCAATATGTTAGATTCTACTTCTACGACTACATCCTGTATGTGAGCCAGAGTAGTGGCTATTCTCTCCCTCAACAGAAGGTAGAAATTGGGATTAAAAGCACTAGAGTAAGTGATCTTAACAGAGGCTTCTGAGGGATTTATCTCAGCGGAGATTTTATTATACATTTTATTGAATCTATTGGAGAAGTTGGAGATAGACTCTCCTTCCTTTCTCTTCAAAGACTCAAACTCTGTCATATAATACATGAAGTCTTTTTTGTCCCCCCATTGTCTCAAAAAGACATTATCCAAAGCCTCAATCCCATCAATAGATCTAGAGGGTAGGGCCCTGAACTATTTTCTAGCCTCGCCTTTGAGACTATGAATGAAAATCCTCATCCATATGTCTTTATACATGATGACATGATCATCTGTCAAACTATAAAAGGCTTCGAGGTGTTCTTCTACGGCTATATCTCCTTCGCCTGTGAACTTGGGTAGTTGCTTAAGGTAACCATCTGTTGGAAGGGCATTGAGATACTGTGGTAACATAAGGGGAGCATACCTAGTAGCTATTATGGCCTCCATTCTGGTCATGGGGAGATTAACTCTTGCCATGGGAAGATTAGGTGGAGGAGAACTCAAAGGAGAAGGGGTTCGAATGGGAGATAGCAGAAATGAGCTCCCTGCTAGAAATGGAAACAATGGGGAATTCAGAGAGAAGGCTAAGGGACCCAAACGGGCAGATGCTTCTCTTTGTGTAGTAGTAGAAACAGTAACAAGAGGAGGGGTGGTGAAATCTTTTGTGGTATGAGGTCTGCGCCAAGGTATAGCTTCGGGGGAAAGGGGAGTGACAAGGATTTCCTCTTCTAATCCTAGACTAGGAGGGGAAAACTCAACACGAAGACTCCCAAAATTTAGGAAACATGAAACCTTTGAAATAGGTTTGCTAGGAAGCTGAGAAGAAGAAAATGGAGTTTCTACAGAAGGAGGTGGAAAATTACCTTGTTCAGTGGTGGAACTTTCTCCTTGTGAGGCCTTTCCTTTTCTGATAATCACCTCTGGATCAGCTTCAGGCATAGCTCGAGGCGGTTGCGAATGGGACCGCATGTGTCTACCTCTGGAAGCCACAATTTAAAAAAGAAGGTTCACCTTAGTGGAGTCATCACAATGGAGTTGCCAGGTGCATAGTACCAATATTCAAGGGCTCTAATGCCTCATGCACGTTCAGAATTAGAGGCTCAATGTCGTTCAATCCTAGGGAAAATTTTCAACTTCGTCCCCGACAACGACACTAGAAATGTTAGGGACGAAAGTCACTCCTGGATTGCAGTAGGAGCAGATCCCAACGCCCATCACTTTATGTCAGATTTTTTTATAAAGATGTGATCAAATGGAAGCAAACTTGAAACAATATTGTTCTAACTCCTGAAACTAGGCCGGGCATGCACGAGTAAGTGAGCTCTTAGTCCAACTTTAGACAGTAGGTTGTAGTAAGTGTGAGAAGGAGGAAGACTTGTATGAGAGAAATTCAAAGGTCTATCATAAACATCAGGTTTCTAATAGACTGTAGGGGAAACATCTAAACACAAGAGCTTCTTACATTCAAATGTAGAAAACTGGAGAGTACAACAATGCACCAATAAATCCTTTGTCATAACATACTTGAAATGATTCATGTGAATCAGTCAATCATGAACTCCCTCAGTATGAGATGAAAACCAGTCAAAGTAAGAAAGCTATCTGTCATAAAACAAGAAATCTCACATACAGATACATAACTAGGAAACTAGGATGTCTGCTAAAACTTTACATTCCGAAGCATCGCTCTACCATCGATAGATTACAAAATGGTGAAATTGCCTACATATACTCAGAGAAAAACAACAACAATGAAAATGAGACGTTGGATTAAAAACATTGCGTCTACATGTCTACTGACAGCTTGCACATGCAGTCTTAGATCAATCGTGCACTTATTATAGACGCAATCAGACTCCTGACAGTCCTGCGAATGAACCAAACCGCTTTTAATCCTTCGTTGGACTTTCCATTTATGGAAGAGATGATGTCTAACTACCACCAACTACCTCAATAACTGCTTCCTTGGGACTGAGAATGGCTAGGCCAACTCTGCACTCTTGGGATGTAGAGGTCTTGTCGTGCTACCACCTAGATTGGCTAAACGACCTAATGGATAAGGCGTGGAGGCCGGTGCGAAGACTGGGTGCATAATTGGAAGTGGTGGATGGGCGAAAGTGACATGGAACACGGGGCACAAGTGGATAAGGAGTAGAGATGACCATATAGGTGGAGGCGACTCGGAGAGAAGGAGAGACACATGGTAGGAGGTGAGTGGATGATGAGATGAGGAGGGGCCATGTGGACAAAGGTAGGGGGGCTATGGCACTGGATGACGAGGCAAAGTGCTACGAGAAAGTGACAAGGAAAGCGGCAAAGCGGTGGGCCTAAAGGAGGAGGAAAGATGAATTGGAGGATGGGTAGGGAGAACACCTGGTAGGAGGTGACAGGTGGAAGCAAGGAAAGGGGAAAGGAATAGGTCAGGATGGTGTTGAGTGGAAGACATATGGTAGAAGGTGGATGGTGGAAGAGATTGGAGATGCGGCAATGTGGGGTCCACTAAAAATTGAAAATTCTGGACCCCCCCCTTAATAAAGGTAGAATGCAAGGGGGTTTGGCATCCAACCTTGACCGAAAATCTTAGTGCTCCAATCTAGGCCATTGAGAGGTGCGTGGCCAATTCCGGACCGCCCCCCCTCCCTCTGCTTTAAAGGTAGAATGGTAAGGGGGCTCTGGAATCCAATCCTGACCGCAGATTTGGGCACGCAGATTCTAGCTGCCTAGATTCGCTCATTGTTTATCCAAATGTGCATTTTCACCCCAACATAGGATAAGTGGGTTTTTACTCCACTTCTTTCCCTCTTTGCGCCAACGAGGGGTGTCTTTTAGGAAAAAATAACCCTCTTACATGTTTAGGTGCTAACACCCAAGAAACCAAAAGGGAAGAAGCTTGTTTTTGCAAGTCGCAAAATAGCGTAACCTAAAACGATCTACACCATAGATTGTAAGACAAGAACTTGACTATATGATCAAGTGGAGGGGTAGATAGTAATTTTAGGATTTAAACAAATGGAAGTTTGAGAGGTGTGGATGCACAAACTCCCGATGCCTGAAACCCCAAAATTCCAAAAGGATATACGCCGTAGATTTGAGAAAGGTTTAATCATTGGATTTCACATGGAATGGACATGGACACATGGGTGTGTACCATGTGCCAATGGGACATAAGAAAAGTGAGCATGATGGGACCTGATGATGTCACCATAGATAATGTGGACCCTCCTGAGGGTGCCACTCGCCACTGTAGATGTGGAGACAGTTGTGCTATGTGGGCCAGGAGGGTAAAGTAAATCAGGATTTTGGGATTCACAAAGGAGGAGCACGAGGGCTCAACACTCCAACTCGTGAAGTCATGAGGAGAGGTGATAACACTTATCCCTAGCCCATGGTTATATGTAGCAGGAACTAGTGAGGAGGGAGCCATACTGTATCGCATCTGGGGCATCGGTGTTTGGAGGAAGAAGAGTCGAGGGTATTCGACTTGCGAACTCATGCGATCGTGAAGTTGTGAAAGGTGCCTTTGGTTACGAGGGTAGGGAGAAAGAGGGAGCTATCACCCGAAAGCAAGTATGAGAGTCTCGTGGATCAAGACCCCAAAACCAGAAGTCCCAAAACTTTGCAGAGCCAAACAGAGTTTAGAAAACTTAGTGAATTTGAAACATTTTCTTATTCACGTTGATTAATGACTGTTGTGGTTTTTATTAAGGTTTAAGGGCATGAAAAACTTTGGTTGATTGCACATTGTGTGTGCAGAGTTCAATGAGTGTCAAGTCAATTGTGAATCTACGCTAAGTATAGAAATGGAAAAGGTACAGATTGCCTTCGAAACAGAGGACAAAAGGGTAGGAAGGGATGTCAACTTGGGAGTCAAAGGATCAAACTCTAATCAAAACAGAAAAGAGATGGATAAGGAAGGACATATGATGAAACTCATTGAAATATTGAAGAAAGATGCCCAAGCTCGCCGAGTTGATAGCCGAAAGTTCATGAGGGTCAGTGATCACCAGGGAGAATTCAACATAAAAATGTTGAAGAACCTGAAAAGAATAGAAAGGAATTTGGAGAAGAGGAGTGGCTCAAGCAAGACAAAGAGTCACAACACCCCTGAGAGAAGAAGAAGATCAAGGAGTGGTAGTAGACATCATCATCGCTCCCCGAAGCATTGCAGCAAGGAAGTTCATAATAGTTCAAGCCCATCCCCTACTAGAAATCATTGAACATATGGAAGGGGTGAATTGAAAGAATAGATGAACAAGATCAGGCCTCCAACATTTGATGGAGAACATAAGAAGGAAGAAGATGCTGAAACATGGCTGCTAGGCATGAGGAAATATTTCCAACTATAGAATTATTCCCCTCAGGAAGAAGGAAGGATTGCGATGTATCAACTAAAGCGAAAAGCATCCATTTGGTGGGATCAGTTTGTGTAGGTGCAACACATCAGAGAGAAAGATATCACTTGGAAGGAGTTCAAAAGGTATTTCGAGAAGAAATACCTGACCAAAAGGTACTATGATAGAAAGATGAAGGAATTCTTCGAACACAAGTTGGGTAGCATGACTATCGATGAATACGAATGAGGGTTTTTGGAACTACTGAAGTATGCTTCGTTCATCAAAGATGAGGCTGTCAAGATTTAGAGTTATCTGAGTGGATTGCCACCTTCTATTCGTGATAGGATTCAATATGATGATCCTAAGACTATGGAAGAAACAATAAGAAGGGAAAAATGCTTATATGAACAACAAAGAGAAAGGCCTACTTTTCGAGAAATCTTGGGATGATCAGAAGAAGTTCAGGAAAGAGAAGAGGCAGAAGGGAAACAAGTCTCCCTTTTTCAAAAAAATTCCTCAGGGACAACCATATTTCAAAGATCCCAAGAAGGCTGAAGTGGGTGAGAAAATGCCCATACCACCACCTATGGAGTGTTGGGGCTGTAAAGGGAACCATAGGTACAGGGACTGCCCCCACAAAAAAGATAAAGCGAGAACCATCCATAATATTCAGCAAGCTGAAACAGTGGAGGATATGGACAGCAGGATGCCAAGGATCTATGCATCCCTAGACAACAAGCAAGAAGAATTTCAATCGCACATGATTAAAGTGGAAGGCATGATCAACAACCGACCATTTATTATTTTACTTGATTCCGGGGCTAGCCATAGTTATGTAGATCCTAGGGTGGTGGAATGTTTGCATTTATCAAGAAGCAAACATGAAAGATCTTGGTTAGTGTAGTTGGCTACAAGAACTAAGAGGAAGGTCATTGAATTAGTTAAATCTTGTTCGATAGACATGAATGGATTGAGCACAAAGGCTAAATTGAATGTCCTTCCTTTAGGCTATTATTACTGCTTAATTGTGATGGACTGGTTGGACCAGGACCTTGCCCTCCTAGACTGTTATAACAAGAGGTTTACATGCCTGGATGAGGAGGAAAATCGGAAAAAATTCCAAGTAATTCCCAGAGATATGGCTGTTAGATAAATCTTAGCCATGCAGCTGAAGAAGTGTTACAAGAAAGGCTGTCAATTATTTGTAGCAATTTGGAGTTGGCAGCAATTGTCCAGACTTTGAGGAAATGGAGAAATTACCTCATGGGAAAGAGATTCAAATTGAGAACATACAACAACGTTCTGAAATATTTGTTTGATCAACAAACCTTAAATGCTAGACAAAGTAGGTGGTTGGAGTTTCTGTGTGAATACGACTTTGATATCAAGCATATCAAAGGGAAGGAAAAGAAGGTGGCTGATGCACTCAACAGAAAGGTGCAGAGCTTACATGCTTCAGCCATTAGCATGTATAGGACTGATATCAAGGGTAGAATTTTGAAAGATGCAAATGTTGATTTGTAGTACAAAGACTTAGTAGCAAAGATACAACAGCATGAGAGACCACAGAAGGAGGGAAATTACACCTTGGAAGCTGATGGAATAATTCTATACAAAAGTAAAGTGTATATACCCAATGTCCAGGAATTGAAACTTGCGATTCTAAAATAAATGCATAATGTGACATATGTTGGACACCCTGGATATCAAAAGACTATGGCAGCAATCAAAAGCCACTACTTTTGGCTAGGTATGAAGAGAGAGATCATTGAATACATTGCCAAATGTATGGAGTGCTACAAAGTTAAGGCTGAGCATAGGCACCCAACAGGGTTGCTGCAGCCTTTGCCCATTCCTGAGTGGAAGTGGGAAGTGGTGACCATGGATTTTATTATAGGATTGCCCAGAACAAGCAAGCAACATGATTCGATCATGGTTGTGGTGAAAAAGCTTATAAAATCTGCCGATTTTACACTCACAAGGTAGTAGATGTTGCTGATATCTTCTTAAAAGAAGTGGCATGCTTACATGAAATACCTAAAATGATTGTGTCTGATAGGGACCCAAAATTCACCTCGAATTTCTAGAAAGGATTGTTCAAAGGATTCGGAACGAATATGAATTTTATAATAGCGTATCATCTTGAGTCTGATGGATAGACAGAGAGGGTGAATAGAGTAATAGAGGACATGTTGAGAATGTATGTGATGGACAAACTATCAAGATGGGAAGACTACCTATATTTGGTAGAATTCACCTACAATAATGGGTATCATGCATCGTTGAAGATGAGCCCATTTGAAGCACTTATGGAAGAAAGTGCAACACTCCAGCGAGATGGGATAATCTAGATGACAAAGCAGTAGTTGGGCTAGAGTTGCTCAAAGAGATGGAAGACCAAATGATAAGAATTAAATAGAATTTGAAATATGCCCAGGACAAGAAGAAAAGTTATGCTAATAAGAACAGAACCCATAGAGAATTCAAAGTGGGTGATCATGTTTTCCTGAAAGTGAAAACTAATAGGAGTTCCCTAAATCTAGGAAGTTTTGCGAAGTTCGCAGAAAGATATTGTGGGCCTTTTGAAATACTGTAAAGGATTGGGCCAGTTCCATACATGCTTTCATTACCTGCATCTATGACTGTACATAATTTTTTTCATGTTTCATTGCTTAAGAAATATATACCTCATGCTAATCATGTTATCGATTGGAATGTGATTCAGGTGGAACCAGAAGGTGTCCTGTAAGTGCATTCTGTGCGCATATTGTACAGGAAAAACAAACTACTCCAGAATTGAGCTATAGGGCTTGTAAAGGTCCAGTGGACCTGGTACAGTCTTGAGGACGTGACATGGGAGCATGAAGATGTTATGCGGGTAGAGTACCTGCATATTTTTGAAAATTTGGATAAGCTTGCAAAGACAATGTAAAGTTGCACTGAGGACAATGCAAAAATAAGGGGAAGGGGATTGTAATGTCCCCAAGGCTGAGCCCTGTTGTAAATCATATTTGTGAAATGAATTGTAATTATGTTTTTATAGGCTAGTGAGCCAAGTTAATATAAGATGGTGGGTTTATGTGATTGCTAGGCTAGAGAGCCTAGGTGTTGAAGGCCAAGAGCCTGATTTTGTACATGTATCTATGCACATTATTAATAAAAATATAAACATCGCCGTGTGCAGACTGACAACGATGAATTAGTGATGGGGAACTAAGCTTCCACAGAGTGGGAAAGAGATTAGGGGTTGGAAGGTGGAAAGAGGGGATAAGTGTTGAGCCTAGGGGCTTATGTCCTTGAGGAATAATATTAAAATATTATTCCAAAATGCATGTGAATATTATGTTGTATCCTAAGTTTTTCTTGTTGAAAGGCAAGCAACTTCAAAATGGAAGGAACACACACTAGAACATTTGGCCCATTTTGCAACAGTTGTTTCGACGCTTATGCGATGTTATGTCATTTATATGGCGATGAATTTAGAGTCTCTGAAATTTTGGTTTAGGTGACGTGGCATTTGCGACAAACTTGAGAAAACATCGCATAAGCGACGATATAGGCAAACAATCTCAAACCAGCTTTTTGTCTATATTGCGAGAACAACTTTTATAGTTAAATGGACACATTAATAGAATTCATCGTCGCATATATAAAAGTTGTCGTTGCATATCTGCCGACAAATTTCCATTGTTTATATGGAAAAACCATCGCATATATAGAATTTGTCGTCAGATATCCGACGACAACTTTTCGTTGTTTATATGGTAAAAGTGTCGCATATATAAATGTTGTCGTCGAATATCCAATGACAACTTTCCATTGTTTATATCGAAAAAACATTGCATATATAAAAGTTGTCATCGGATATCCGATGACAACTTTCCATTGTTTATATAGCAAAACCGTCACATATATAAGAGTGGCTGTCAGATATGCGACGACCAAAATTTTTTTAGAAAAAAAAAATATATATATATTTTTTGGGCATCAATTTTGATATTAATATTAATATTAATATTAATATGAAATCACAAAGGTTATTGCATGAGCCCTGTATTGATTTCAAAAAGCCTTGGGACTTCTTTGATGGAGCTTATTAAGGCTCGCCAAAAATATGTGGTGATGGAGTCATACTCTTTGGAGCCAATCATGGCACTATGCTTGGAGAAAAAATCTATGTTCGAGGAGGCCTCATTTTTCCATATCTACATGGATTTTAATAAAAAATAGGATATGTTGTCAAAATAAACCATCATGCTACAAGGCTCCTTGTGGGAATGTATATACAAGGACAATGCTCTACTAGAAGCTACTCAATTGTCTATGTTTTGATGTTTTTTTGATATGTCTTTGGCTTGAAAAAATACATATTTCAGCATCAACCTTTTCCATTACACTCCATTTCACACACCTGATAAGAACTTACATAGTTTACAACCAATCATTTGCAACAAATTAAAAAAAGCATGCATGGACTATACTTCTGGTTGGAGTGTATGAAAAATGGAAGGGTTTATCAGTGATTAAGAAGAGAAAGAATAAAGGGAAATGAACTAAATGTTTTTTCATCTGCATCTCTTCATTGTTGAGTGAAGACAATAAAAACTATAAACTGGGTTTGATAAAATCATAAAAGAATGGCATTAGTTTCCTTGTCTTTATTTGAGTACATGACTGGCATTAATTTCATTGCCTCCATTTCCTCGTGTTATCTTTATTTGAGGACATGGCTACAAATTATGAAGATTGGATATTTCATTGCCTCGATTTCCTTGTGTCATCTTTATTTGAGGACATGACTATAGATTATGAAGATAGATTGGATATTTCATTGCCTCCATTTCCTTGTGTCGTCTTTATTTGAGGACATGACCACAGATTATGAAGATTGGATGATTGGTTTTGGAAATACATCCCGTTTGACAGTGTGGTCCAAAGGTGTTTGTTTTAGTGAAAGAAAAACAATTATAGAGGTAGGTATTGTTATTATGTCACTAAAGTTTGACATGACATGCTTGATTATGGACAAAGATTATTAGATTATCTCATATGTAATGGTGCTGTATAGTGTCTCTTTGCACAAAATAAAACAAAGTATTATTCAAAAGGTAACTCATTCCTATCACTATTTCAACAATCAAATCAAGTTGGGGTGGGGCTCTGGTCACAAATGCCAAATCAATTTGGTTGTAAATCTTTCAATCTGGGGGTGAAGCTTTTGTTATAAAT
>ML819385.1:82457-92950 GCA_009831015.1 Picea engelmannii
AGATAAACATTTTTGTCATAAGTGTCAATATGTAGATAACATTATGATGAAGATGAGTTTGATGGGGACACTTGTGCTTATTGCTGGTAGAGTTGGATATCTTTGTGTTGTGTCACTTATAAGTCTAGTCCCTTGAAATGACTTTTGTCATAAATGTCAAATCAATTTGGATGCTAATCTCTTGTCATAAATGTTAATATGTAAATGATAATATGATGAACATCAATCAATTATATATGTTTGGGTTGTATAATTTGCAAGTCTATTTCTTAAAAAATTATTTCACAAAGAATTTATTGTGCCTAATGGAGGAATTATAACCCATGTAAAGGACACACTTGTCCCTTTCTTTTTTCATCCAAATCTTACAAAAAAAGTTACAAGCTTATGCATTTTTGTTAACAACAAACATTTCACTCGAATACCCTTTTCCTATGAGGGAAAAATAAATTTTATTTTATTGAGATACATAGTCTAAAAGGACACCTTTAGACATTCAATATTCTTGTGAAGTAAGTTTCTAAACCTCAATCCATGTAGCTAAGATGAATATATCTAGATCCATCTTATAGAAGCTGAGATTATCATTAAGTGTATGAATATATCAAGAGAAGCTGAGATTATCATTAAGTGTATAACAAAATTGCATTCACAGATATATACAAGCCATAGAAATAGATTTGTGTATATTATCAGTTATATAATGTACATCTAACTGTCTTATAAAATTATTACATGACATCATGAATTTCTTTTAGTCTTCTTTTTTGCTTTTGAGTGCTTAACCAAATCATCAATGTCCATGTCTTCATTTACTAGGTGCTCTTCAACAGATGATGTTGTTTTAGTCCTTTCATGCTGAGTACGTTTGGTCTCGTACCCATGGCATCAATGCTACTGTGAGGGGCCATCACCTAAAAAAATAAAAAATATTGAATTTATATGGCCAATTTTTAAATAGGGTTGAAGTAGTTCATTATTATTGAAAAAAAAAATTGCAATGTAATTATTTACCTGGTCCTCTAGGCGTCACTGTTGGAATGGTTGCATGCTTGTTCACCTGATCTTCATGTTGAGGATGATCATCTATGAAATTCGTTGTCATTGAAACATCAAAATTTATAAGTACAAGATTATTAAGTATATGATTAATATATAGACATTTTACTGTCGTGGGCCTCTACATTCACAAGAACATCTTGGGGTTGCACTTCACTAGGATGGGACTGTTGTGGAGCACCATGATATTCTGGTTGTGTTTCACTATCAATGCTCTACTGTTCAGTACTAATGGTAGGGTTGATGGTGCTGATCCTCTAATTAAAACAAAGTAAGACATTAAATTATGGACGATATCAAACATTTACATATTTTATAAGTAACGAAAGCTTAAGGTGGACTACTTTTTATTTACCTTATCCAACAAATTGGATCTTGGCTTCCACCCCATGCTTTTCCTACGGTCAACCACGACTTTATAACTGTACTTGTAACCAAGCTGGAGGTCTTCTTCCGTGGTTCTAGATCTGAAGTCGTCACCCTGCATTGCAAAAGTGTATGGTTTTTTAATGTTTTTGGTTGAAATTACCTTAAAGTTGTAAGGTGATACAAATAATATTGTTAATATGTTTGGGTACTTATGATTCGTGACTGTAAACTCAAGTAGCCACCCGGGCCTAGCTTGTGTTGGCCATGTTTGGCAATCCTTGCTTTGGTTACCTTAGAAGTGTCAGGCAACCTATCATCAAAATTTTCAAGTATGTTATATATAACAACACTTTTATTTAGATCTAAATAAAAATAAAGCTAGCATTGAATTCAAAAAATTGTAATTTACCTTGGTGTACCAGTTATTTGTTCTCCTGATTTTCTCAAAATCTTCTCTTTTGCATCATCAATGATTGCGTTTCACTCTCTCCTTGGAATTGAGGGAGGACACTCATACCTAGGATTTTTTTCCAAGCTTCATCTATAAACATCTCGGGTATATTTTAAATATTCACCCACTGCAGATGTGACCACTTTTGTATTGAATGTGTCTACACCAAAGAGGCCTTCAAGATAATCCATAAGTTCCTTTTTGAGGTTAGAATTCTGGCAATTCCAACTCATGCGTAAGGTTGCCCCAAAAACAGACAAGGCCTTGCTCTCTACGTGCCTATAAAAAAGGTTGTTTCCTAGACACAAAAATATATGATCATTAATTTAAAATTAATAATCTAGATGAATATTTTTGTATGATGACAACATTAAACGATTAAAATATGATTTAAAACTACCTGGGAGTCTTGATTGTTTTAATGGAAGTCCATTATTGTCGAGAAAAAATGTGCACGGAAGAGTCCCCATGCTTGTCACATGTCTAGCTCCAGGAAATGCATCCATCTCAACCACATCACTATGATCCTCATCTCTTCTACCCTCTCTAAACTATGATCGATGTGTGCATGCCTGTCGATGCGTGTCATGGCTCCTATCTGCATGAGGTGTGGAAGATGGAGAAGTAAATAGTGCTCTAGCAGTTGTATGACTGGTCTCATCAAGACTCTATAACATCTCTGTAGTGCCACTACTACCAACCCCAGGTTGAACAAGCTCCAAATATTCCTTTATAAAAAAGCATCTTTTTTTTCATTAGATAATGTAAAAGTTAAAGAACAAAGTATCATAATTGAACATATGAGTGCATTAAACAAATAAATAAATAAATTATGGTTATTACCTTATATGTGTTATGTTGTGACAAAAGGAGCTTGATCCTTTCTTTGACGTCTGGAGTTTGTTCTGAACAATCTAACAAGATAAATAGTTCCTTGTTAGGTTTAATGATATTTGTTTTTAATGAGAGCATTGGATTAGCATAAGAATAAAATCCCTCCTCTTCGACGGAATCATGATCCACATGGTTTGCTGACTACATATAATTTCAGAGAAAACAATGTTATTTCAATAAAATTATATAAGAAAATAATAAAAAAAACATAAAATGAAAGTGGAAATTGATAATCATTTACATGTTCTGTGGTTGGCCCTTTTCCACGATCATCCTTCCACATTATAATATAATTAGAACCCCAAGATATTTAAAAAATTGTTAATGATAACAAAAAAACAATGTTAATGATAATATTTACAACAATGTTAAAGATATAAAAAAATATAATGCAATAAGTAGAGGTTTCTTAAAGAGGTGTTGCATAAGTACCTGCACACTATTAGTCAATGTGTCTATTTGATTCAAATGGTAATACACTAATAACTCTTTCCCAGGAGCTATATTTTTTATTGCATATAGGACTACTTGATTCTCTTCACGTCCCTCAAATATGCAATTTGCTTATTTGTTTGTTGTCCTCGGTCATGTGCTATTTATAAACCTTATGATATTGCTAGAATCTTTAGTCCTTCCATCAATATAGATAGTCACTCCCTTATTTTTATCCTTGTTTATTAGTTGTATATAATTTGTGGCAAGTGCATATCTCCGCATACTTCACATGTATCGGACCAGCTGCATCCAATCATTATAATTGTAACACAGTCTGACATAGTTCATCAATTCAGTTACTGTATTGTATTTTACAATTATTCCATCCATGGAAAATATCCCCAACCCATTCAAGGAGGATGGTGCAATGAGATATGTTCTATTGTTTACAACGAAGTCAACATCTATAGGAGGTAGTTCCTTAGGTACCCATTGCTTCCCCAAATGCTTACACCTGAGTGGAACATCTATGTCTCCTATGATCTCATCATCTTAAGAGCATGATCCTCCTTTGGCAAGAAAAAATTTCATGTGTCTACAAAATTTTATTCTGACTTTTTCACCTCTGGTCCTTGTTTTCTTATCATATCTACTAGATGTAGTCGCATTTCCATCCTCCATTTGTCCTAAGCTTTCCTCACTCAACGAAGAAATATCTGACAGGTACCTATTTGTTTGTACCTTCAGTTGGATGTGCACATGTTGTTAGTTAGTAGTCCATCATCATATTCACAGTTCTAAATAATTTTTTTATATCAGATCCATAAGAATTGAGTAGATTTGTCATTTCAAATATTTCCAATGCAAGAACTTTCTTAGAAACATGGTACATAGACTTAAGAATAATGCATAATATTTTAGGTTTAGATTCCTTGGTGGGCCTGGGGTTCCATGGCTTAAGTTCTTTAGACACTTGACACTTGCTAGAAGCATATTGCATCAGATTATTTCCTGCATGAGGAATACAACCACATCCACTCTCATGTTTCTCCATGGTAAGATGCATGAAGTCCACAAAGCTATGAGTCTATGATAGTTGGATATGATGTGGACTAATGATTAAATGTCTGATGATATCTGTCTTGGGAATCCTTAAACATGGTTGGCTCATTAAACAAAAGGTCCAATTAAATTCCACCACATGGAAATGCAACATGAACATGAATGAACTTGGAAGGACTAGTGGATATGATGTGGACTAATGATTAAATGTCTAACAACATATGTCTCAAGAATTCTTATAGAATCCATGTCTTGTGTTCTAACACCTCCCATATAAGAAGAGCCATGTCTCATGTACTAACACCTCCCATATAAGAAGAGATATGCATCTTTGATATGGATAGAGGAGAAAAGTAGCGAGGGAGTGACCCAAAATTGTTGCAATATAGTTCTAAATTACATCTTATAGTTGCATATAGTTGCAATATACAAATGTCTATGATAGATCAATTACATCTTATATGCCATATTCTAACCCTCTTTTTCTAAATTTCCCTACCACTACATTTATCCTATTTAATAAACTATGGTGCTTGGGTGGGATATGGGTGTCATTCACAATTTTTTCACACCATGTATGGAACTTAGGTCTTGTCCATGGTCAAGGAAATAACATAAGGTTTTTAGGTCCTATTTGCATATAGTGGAATATAGTTGCATACAAAATTGTTGCAATATAGTTGCATATAGTCAATAAATAACTAATAGAAAAATCATAATTTCTCGCTAATGTTATAATTACATTGGCAATGTGGACATGAGAGCTTCATTTTCAATTGGATTCAATTCATGTGGTTGAGAGGAATGAATGTTATCCTCCCCACCCAGGTTCAACTGTCATAAGTGACATGTTCAACTCATAAAAAGTATACTATTGTAATGACTTTGAACTTTATTGTTGATCGACCTTGTGCCCTGAAGATTATCCATGAGTGGCATTGGACATGGTTTTAGGGGATTTTGTCTCTATCCTTCGGAAATTATTTGGTGGGTTGAGGTGGGTTCCTTTAAGCCAGAGAAATAAGAAATTTTGGCTTCAATACACTCTCGGTCTTATGATTTGGATTTCTCTTAGTTCTGTGGCTTGCTCCAAATATGGGTAGTGTTAGTTATTGCCATTGTAGGTTATGTGAATTGGATAGTCATAAACTCAATTAATATTGAATTTTAAAGGGGTTGGTATTGGTTAAGGATGGTGAGTCATAGGCATTATGGATGTTGCTTTCTTTGTGAGTCATTAAACATGAATTTCGCTTAGAGGAGAGTGAATTCCACCTTACAGACATTCAGGTAGCCCCCTCTCATTTCAACAATAAAATGGCTAGTCACATTGATACTCAAAATTTGAGGTATGCAAAAATTTCAAAGATAGTGGTTTATTAGAGTAGGTAGATATAGAAGTTAGAAGCATAGTGTAGCGTGTTGTATAAATTGGTTTTAGGTCCCACCAGGATCTCTAGAGATATAAAGAATGTTGAATTGGTGTACTAATCATAGGAAAACATCAAGCAGGAAGCTCCTAGTGAGCATTTGTTTTATTAAGCCCGAGTTTTTTAAATGTTATGTAATGTAGTTTTTCTTTTAGATAAATTTGTAAGGATATATACTAGTTAGCATTATAGTTATACTTTTAAGATAGCAAGACTTGATCAAATTACAGGCAACAATTTTGAAAATTTAGGACTTTTTGAAGTATTGAATTTTGACAAGATTGTTTTTATTTGTATTGATGTGTTGTACAATGCAATTAAAAAAATTATAAACAATTTTTTTTTGTAAACTAATAGGTTCTTATATTAATATCATATAAAAAATGGTACAATAATGTCTACTTGTGGCCTTCCACCAGGGAAACTAGCCACAATAAGTCAAAAACCATATTTAGTTTTTTTTTTCAAAATAGAAAAACCTATAGCCTCTAGATGTTCTCTGTGTACAAGCTTAGACAATGCATAGGATATACTAGAAAATAAAAAAAAAACATGAAAACAAACTAACATTCTAGAACTTGCATGGCAAAAGACATAGTTGAAGTAGACTAGCAAGCCTGCTAAGTTAGATGTTGCAACATCTCTTTCCAAGCTTGTTTTGTTGGCATGTGATCCTCCTCAATTAACATTGGATTGGAGGGCATGCCCCCAATCCTAGAGTCCTAAAAAAAGTTGTTGTGTTTTCATTATCATTACCCTTGGGGCCATAAGCTATGATATCGATATCAAAGACTACTTTTAGAATCACTTCAAATTCCCTATCCATCAAATCCAACTTCTAGAGAATGCCTTGTTGGTGGAGGCCTATTTCCTCCGCTGCTTGAGAAATGAAATATTTATTAAACCATTAGATCTTTATTAGCCTGGATACTTTTGTGTCTCTAGCTCTAGAGAACCCACAAGCATAAATCCAACCCTCGTATTCTTCTTGGTAATTATTTTCCTCTTTTTTTTTACAAAATTATCCAAGTGTGCCACTTCCTTCTTGATTTCAAGGGAAAATCTAGGGTGGAAGTGTCATTTTTCCTTCATGGCATCTTTTTCATCTTTGGTTATGTATTGGGAGAGGAAATGAGGGTTAGGATTTATGATTGTGGGTTTCATTCTCTTACGAGAACCTCTTCTACTAGATTTCAGGTTTACCTCTGTGGTTGCCTTGGCCACACTCACAAACCAATAGGGAGTGGGGTAGTTGTATTGTGAAAGGGGACAATAGTTGAGTTAATGATGATAATACATGTGCACATTTGGTGTTAGGCTACTTGGGAGCAATGGAATACTATGATCATTCTCACCACACGAGGGTGGTAGTCATTAGGAAAGTTGAGAGACTGATTGATGTTTATCCAAAACTAACTGCAACTCTAAATGGATTGGATAAGAATCATATTCAAAGGCTTTAATAGCATGGAATTGTGAAATAATGTCAGAATGACCTTTTTTAGGAGATTTTCCATACAATCGGGGATGACTATTTTTGGAGAGTCTACTTTGAGACCTTTGAGCATGTAGGAATTCCCATCCTTTTGGAAAATCATGTATAACTTAGGAAAACCATGGTGATGGGGCCTAACATTATTAAGCATTGAATGCATAAAAAAATATGACAAACACCCATTTTGATGGAGAACATGTAAGTTTTTAGGGATTAATCACCCATTTGAAGTTTCACATTTTCACGTTAGCCACCACATTTCATAGGTTCCTTGTTGGAAATCATAATCTTAAAGTTGTTAACAAAATGGATATATCAATGTGTTTCTTGGGAAATGGAGTGATGAATTAAATTATGGGTGTTACCATTGTCGATTAATATGATGACCATTTTATGATTTATATAGCATATCATCCTTAACATTTGAGGATATGAAATATCATTCAAGGCATGAAGAGAGATTTGGGGTTCTTCACTTGGTTGATTAGGAAGAGGAACTTCCTCGTGGGGAGGGTAATGTCCTCCCAATTCCATCCATCAAATTCATCATCATAAATGTTCTCAAAGATGGCCATAGATAATTTATGTTCCTTACATTTTTTCCCAAGAGAATAGTTTTCATCACAGTTGTAGTAGAGACCATTGAGTTGGCATTCCTCCATTTTGGCTCATGTCAACTTGTGGACCTTAAGGGGTGGACAAATCCCTTTAGGAGCCACCAAAATCAAATTTGGCCATGGACCCAAGTTGGGGTGTTTGCATTGGGCATAGGATACAACTTCTGCACAAAAAAGTGAGTCGAGTGGCCCCCACCTTGGTGTAGTAGGGTGGTTAAATATGACTCCCTCGCTAAGAGGGAGTGTTAAATTTGGTATCATCGAGATTAATTCTCCAATGAGAGGCCATATGGGCTAGCTTGAGGCTATTCAGGGAGATTTGGAGAATCAACTGGTCTTTTGAGGTATTGACAAGAGCCAGGGGGAACATACAACCTCTGTGAGTCAAACTAAAAGTCAGGGCGAATGAGATGCTAGATAAGTCTAATGAAAAAGTCAAGGGGAATATACAACCTCTGTGACCATAGACAGTCTAATGCAAAAGTTAGGGGGAACATACAGCCTATGTCAGCATATACAAACTAGAGAAAAAGTCAGGGGGAACTTACAACCTTTGTGAGCCTAGTCAAGCCTTGTGAGCCATGAGAAAAAGTCAAGGCATCTAGAAAAAGTTAGGTTGAATATAAAATTCCTATGAGCTAGAAACAACTGATATTCCTAATATTGCAAATGATATAAATGTATTGATCTACTACATTGGCACGTGTAGCATTATCCACCATGAAGAGAAATTTGAATTACCTTGTAAAGAGTCCAGTTGTAGAAGTCAAAGTTGCATGTCTAAGTCAAAGACATTGTTGTCAAGTTGTCTCATGTTGCATTCATGACATGACCTGCATTCATGTCTAGTTGCATGTTGCATGCATACCATGCATGAGATGTGCATGCTAAGTTAGTGGCATGCAGGCCAAGTCAAGGGTGAGTTGTAACTGAAGTCTCAAGTCTAGTTCTATTTTCGAACTAACGTGTGAAGTTGAGTTATGTTAAAGCATGTAAACAAGTTCCTAATTTGAGCCATCTACTTCTCCTTTTCACTTCTTTATAAGAAGAGGGTCGACCTCTCTCTTCAACATAGTTGTTATGAAAGGAAAGTGTGAAGCTATAGAGGGAGCAGTATCAGTCCTATACAGGACAACATATCAGTCCTATATAGGAAAACATATCAGTGCATAACATGGCAGCATATCATTCCTAAACAGGACAACATATCAGTGAAGAACATGACAGAATATCAATCAAGAAAAGGCAGTGTATATCCCTGGTAAGAAAGGATGCATATTAGTCTAGAAAAGGGCATCAAAGTAGCACCCAGACAGCGCTTCGTTTCTTCCATAGTGCTGGTCAATAGCTAGAAATTATTTCAACAAAGCCTCTCTTCTTCTACAAGGTCTTTTCAGTCCAGTCTAAGTAATCTTGGCAAGCTCTTTTAAGAGAAGATTTTTTTCATGGTGGATATTTGTAAGTAGTCATACATTATTAATGCAATAAAATAATATCGTTTTTTGGTATTTTTCTCCCAGTACAGGGTTTCCCCATGGTATATGTGTTGTTGATGTGCATGCTTATGTATCTACATGGTTATTGCTATTCGGTTATGATTCTATATTGTTGAAGTGTATTAAGTTGGAATCAAAGTGTTCACAATTTTTGTCCCACCAATTCTTGACATGGGGTGTTGCTTTGAAGAGGGTAAATGTAATCTTAATCTTATTGGTAAAACTATAACTAAGAAATGACCTTCTAATTGATCTACCCATCTCATTAAGGCATCAACATTGATTTTTCCTTAAAACTAGCGAATGTCAAGATTAACGTGTACCTTGACACGATTATATCCATGCTAGTTTGTCAAAGAAGATGCACTTGTAGAAATGGGATTTTGTTGCAAAATCTTGGTGAACTAGTCCATTGTCTCGTTCTTGTGCCTCTTCTTACTTAGGGCTTATTGGAGTCATATTTTAATAGGATCCCTTGGTCGCTCATCATTCTCTTTTTCCATCTGATGTTGTTTGGGTTGGTGGTAAGGAAGGTTGTTGGACTTGTTTGATTTAATATGCAATGTGGAGGGAAAGACTCTTATATCATTGATCTGGATTATGGAGGGAATCTGGTGGACAAACAAAGTTGCAGAACTATGTGAATAAAAGATGAAAGAAGTAGAGTAAATTGCAAAAATAAATGAACACACACAAATTGCAATGAAATGCAAGCATTTATTAATTGATGGGTGTATACATGGTGGTATAAATCTATGAGAAGAGATGCTTAGCAACTATCATGTGTCCATATGCCTTTGTTTTTATTACAATGCACTTTTAGAAATGAAAAGACAAGAAGGGTAAGAGATGAGAAGGTGGAATGCCAAGGGTTAGGAGAGTTGAGGTGTAAAACTGGTGGTCAACTTATTGTGACTCTAACTCATGCATACAAACTCCAATTTGCTATGTCTACACGGTGATTCAACATTACCAATATCAATCTTAGCATTACCAATATTACCAATATCAATCTCACGGTGATTCACGAAAAATAAATCTCAGCATTACCAATATCAAGATTACATCAAAAACTAGCAAAACTAAGAAATCAACGCTTTGAATTCCCACAATATTGCTTCTCTATGTTTTGGCTAAGTCCCTAGGGTGACAAGAATGAGATGAAAGGGGAATGAAAATGGAAAT
>ML819386.1:44550-71159 GCA_009831015.1 Picea engelmannii
TTGCACAATGGAGTACATTTATTTGTCATAAGTGGGGTACTTACGAAATACATATGATAGTGTCTCACTATGATAGGCCACAAGGTGACTGTGCCGAGTGATGTCTGTGCCCACAACATAGTCTGAAGCATCTATCTCGATCTCAAATGGATGTTGCAGGTCATGTAATGAAAGCACTAGGGTAGAGCATAGGCACTGCTTTAGATCATCGAACTCTTTTTTTTTGGGACAGGCCCCACATAAGTTTTTCTTACCACCACCTCTTGTTATTTGGCTGAGGGCCCATGAAATATGGGAGAATCCCAACATGAACCTTTGATAGAAATTGGTAAGGTGTAAGAGGCTTCGAAGCTCAGTGAGCATGGTTGGGGTTGGCCAATCACGAATGACTTGGATCTTGGATGGATAAACATGCACACCATGTGAATCAACAATGCAGCCTATGTACTGGACCAGGTCCATGCTAAAGGAGAATTTTTCCAAGTTGGCATATAGCTTGTGCTGCCATAGAGTTTGCAGAACATGTTGAATATACTGCAAGTGTTTTACTGAATTCTTGTTGTAGATGAGGATGTCATCCATATACACCACCACAAAATAATTAGTGAAAGGCTGCAAGATATCATCCATCATCCTCATGAAATTTGTTGGGTAATTTTTCAAACCAAAGGGCATTACTAACCATTCAAAAAGACCTTCTTTTGACTTGAAGGAAGTTTTCCACACATTTTTCGGTTCTATTGAGACCTGATGGTAGACAGACTTATGATCAATCTTACTGAAGTATTTGGTCCCCTTGAGTTGATCAAGGAGATCATCGATTTGGGGAATTAGGTATCACTTCCTGACTGTGATTTTATTTAGGGATCAATAATCAATGAAAATTCACCATGTCCCATCTTTTTTCTACACCAACATGATTGGGCTTCCACAAGGTGATGAGCTAGGTCAGATGTGCCCCTTGTGGAGCAGTTCTTGTATCTGACGCTTGATATCCTCATTTTCTAGCAGAGAGCAGTGATAGACTGGCCTGTTGGCTAGCGGTGTGTCGGGGGTCATATCGATGGGATGCTTGATATGACTATGTAGAGGTACCCCAATAGGTGACGAGAATATGTCTTTGTATTCTTCCACGATGTTATCCACTTACTTCTACCGCATGGAGAGGTTGGTTGTGGAGGCCATGGATGTGGCTGCAACCTTTCGCTCACTCTGAGAAGGGAATCACGAAGAAGACAAACTTCCTAGTCTGACAAATGACCTTCCTGCATTGCTTGGAAGAGATCAAGTAAATAACACTAGGTGGGACTACCTCATGTATGCTATACAATTTCCTGTTCAAATTAATAATTGTTGGACACACAGACCACACTGAGAGGGGGGGTGAATCGGTGTAGGGATCTTTTACCAACTTCCCCTTCACAAAACTCCTTAGTTAGAAATCACCATTTACTCATGACTTATTGTTTTCATTTATAACCAGTTAAATGTGAACATACATCAACAACATATATCATCAATAAGTCATCATCACAAGGAACAAAAAGAACACAAGATGTATGTACAATTTTCTTTTTATTAAGGACTACAATCCTTGGGTTATCGACAACAACTGAATAGAGTTACAACTCCACAAGAGCACCAGCTCTACAATGTAAGACTAAAATTACATAACTCAACACCAACTGGGAAGAGGAATCAATCCTCAATAGATACCAATATGTCAACAGGTACGCGACTTGTTAGTAGTGAAGCACGTGTATGTATGCACCCTTCCAGTAGTACAACTCACGTATGTACGTGGCCTGCCTGTACTACAACCTGCATATTCCTTCTAAGAAATTAGGGTTTTCTCTCTATGAAAGTCTCAAATCCTCTGCAACCTTCAGTCACATTCACTTCTATCTGTCACTGTCCAATCTGAACTATAACCAATCACAACACATCCATACTCTCCAACAACTTACTCATGCTCCTCAACCATACAATATGAATGCTACTCAAACATAAGTAACCAATGTATTATGGAAATCATATCAGTACTAATACATATGAGTGTTTCCCACTCTATCAATCAATCAACATAACCATATCATCACAAACATACCAAGAATTCCTTAAGAATTCATCATACAATAGCAAGAGTATCCATCAAGACAACTATGTAACCATACCAAAGTTTCTATGGCATATCTGAGCCCATAGAATGCATATTTGGATCTTCTTCAGACTTCAAGAACCTGACACCAGCTTATACTCAAGTCTTCATGACTTCTATATACTTTACGTGCTCTTTCCTCCTTCATCCCGCATGTGTACGTGCTCTGTCTCACTGCAGCCTGTGTATGTATTCTCTCTGGCCCATTGCTACTCGCGTACTCCTTCAGAAACTAGGGTTTCTGAACTTCCAAAACTTTCCCCGTCAAGATCTCAGACTTACAGAAACTTTGATGCGTCCATGAGATCCTCTAGTTAATCTCTCTCTCTCATAATAGATCTTCAAGCTATGCTCAAGAGATCATTTTCACAAGAGACCCTTGCCTCTTATTTATACTCTCCAAGTAGCTTCCTTAGAAGCATCTTCTAGGCCACTTTTTCCACATAGCCACTTCTTCTACGTAGTCACCTATGTCCAACTTTGCCCAATTTTCCACTTGTCCATGTATCCAATAGCCAATTGATTACTTAACCCATTTTCCTCTTTTTAGGGTTGACCTTCTTATAACCACTTTCCATAATTAGAAACTTCTCCATTTACTTTATTATTTAAATAATTGTCCTTGAATTTGTCACTTCACTTTGTTATTTAAATAGTCCTATTTGATTTTTTCACTTCACTTTATTATTTAAATAATCGTCCTTCTTTGCAAGCACTTTGACTTTTTTTACTTTTTCGGGCTTCAAACCAACATATGAGGGTCCTTCAACTTCGTAAGGCCATAAATATCAAACCGTGAGGAGTTATGTGACATTCCACATACCACCGGAAATGGCATGACAAGAAATATCCATCTAGGATAGTTTCACTAAAAAATTCACTGATATTCATCTCATTATTCCATAATTAAGTATGGGTTCTCTAACCATACTTCTAGGATAACTCAATTGCAAAGCATCTTCCCGTGAGGGATTTCACCATAAGGGGAACACTTTCGAGTTCATCCATTTATACTCCTTCTCAAGAAAATAATGATTCATATTGACATCAATTCAACTATGCATCATATATCAATGAAACCACATTGATCCGTCTTCATCTATGCATCATATATCAATGATAACTCATTGATCCATCTTCATCTATGCATGACATCATATGACTATGATTCTAGTTGACATGAATCCATTCACATCAAGGACAATACATATTACACCAATATTCTCTGACAATACATTGTTCCTTTGACATCAATTCTTTGGCATACAAGACATTGTTCCTTTGACATCAATAAATCAATCCATTGGCATGAATGAAAACATGATCCAACAATCTCCCCCTTTGACATTGATGACAATACCAACATTGATGTCAGCACCAATCATTGATGGCAACATGTAGACAAGGAATTTCTCTACATAAATAGTCATCTCAATCACGTCGATGTGACTATCTCTCCCCCTTTGACATCAATGGAAAAGGGTAGTTCTCTCCTTGGGGTTTCTCCCCTACCTAGATGCCTTGATATTCCTCTAAATAATCTCTCCCCTTTTGAACAAGGGATATTACTCTGATGTAATGTTGAAAACATATCACTCATGCTCCCCATGTGACCATTGTTCCCCCTGGAACTATGATTTGATGCTCTTTCTCCAAGTATAGAGATCCTTTTCCAAGTATTTATCTTTTCATTTAATAAATCTCTCCTCCTAGAATCATGGGAAGAATAATGACTCCCCCTATGGGCATGTCTGCCCCTATCTTCTCTGCAATATGAAAAATATGTTACCACTGCAATATGCTTCTGCTGCCAATTCTACTGCTCAACTGGAACATATATCAAATACTCTTTCTATGACAATCCTTGGACCTTTCCATGCATCAAACTTGTGCCATACCATACATCATGAAGAAAAAAATATGTCAACAATGAATATAAAATCATGAACAAAACATCAACCAAGTACATCTTGTGCCAACCATGCACAATACCCATGTACATCAATATCATATCATATTCCATAAGATATCATCAATGGAGTGTATCAACCAGATGCCTCTACCAACATGCCAATCATGTGACTCAAACAAGTGTCATATCACTCATGATATGCCTCTACCAAGAATTAAGTTCCACAACGATGTATCTCAATCAATCAAGTGTCTCAACTATATCATCCCATATATCATGTACCAAAGTATATGCTAAACAAGTAATACCAATGGTGTACTTTAGCAAATTACTATCACCCACAAACATATGCAATCTATGAGTGCATCGATCATTGCACTAAGCATGTATCACCATCTGTACCAAGCAAGTGCATTAACCATGCACCAATACCACAACAACATGAACTACAATCAAGATGTGTCCTCATATATGAATACCATATCAACCATAGACCATGTGTCAATCATACTGCTAGTAGGTGCCTCTAACAATGTACCAAATGTGTACCAAACATGCATCAAATAGAGATCAATATATGACTCATCAATGATGTACAAAATGACCACCTCATCTACTCACCAACTACATGTCCCAATATGTAGCCCATCCATATGCCAAATGCATGCACCAAGATATCCAACAAATATGCTTCCAATAATACATCATAAGATATATCAATGAATCTCAAATATGTACCAGCCATATACTCCAACATATCAGCCTCAACCTCCATTCACTATAGAAAATACTAAGCATCCAATAATACATGTACTAGGATATCAATGACATCTCTAGCTAGCATCATCATGATATATCTCATAACCAAAGTGTCATAAATTCACTGTCACAACCAACATTGTTCTTCAACATAAAAATATCTCAATCCACACTCTAGGGTTAGGACCATGCATCCAAGATAATATTTCAACACTCAACCATATGTCATCACCATACACATCAATTATGTATGCCAACATGTAATCATGAAAACTTGCAAAAAACAATGTCAAACCTTGCAACAAACCATGTCAGACCTTGCAACACAGAGTTATACCATTATACCATGCTGCAACTCATGTGCATAGCCTTTTCACAAGGCTCTTTTACCACATATACATAGGTTTCTTCACAGACAACTCATGTATGTACACGACCTATTCATAGGTCAGCTCGCGTATGTATGCGTCTGTTACCATTATAACTCGTGTATGCTTCTGAAGATGACAAATTTTAGCTTCCCTTAAGGCTGTCATTTTGCTTTGGTTGTTCAGTATTCTTTACCCACTTTTGAAGGTGTCCCTGCTTCTCATAACTTGAGCTCTGATCTTCCATATTTTCAAAAATGTCTTCCTTCCTAACTTCATGCCTTCTTCTAGTCATACTATATGAAGTCCTCATCATGGAATTTATTCTTGTGTTCTAGAAATCTTGGGATTTATGACCAAATACACTTCAACTGTAGCATCTTATGATGTGACAATGAGCAACAATGTGTCCTACTTGATTACATCTCTGACACTTTAGGGTGTTATGAAATATTTCATTATCTATCCTTGCATAAAAATTGCATTCCAAAGATTTATTACCATATTCATTACATGAGTAACAATGACCATGAAAAACATTTTCATACCTTTTCTTTGGTGTCCATATTGAAGGTGTCTCTCTTCTTTGAGGAGTAAAGAAGGATTCTTGATGTCTTCCTTTCTTTGTTTTTTTGAAACTTTCCTTGCCTTGTGTATATGGTTGACTTGCAACATTATTTCTATCCTTTGAGAGTGAGGGACTTACCTCATGATTCTTTGAAGTTCTTTCTTCAACACGTGTAGCTTCTTTCTTGTATCCAAGACCTGATTTATCATTTGGCGATATTTGACTATCCAAGATCTCATTCAAGAATTTGTTTGAATTATCTACTTTCTTTCTAATATCAACAACTTTAGCTTCCAACTTATGACATGACTCTTCCTTTTCATTTACTTGATTCCTTAATAGTTGCTCTATCCCTTTGGCTTCTTCAACTTGGGTCTTGAGATGGACATTAACTTTAATAATTTTTCTAATCTCATCATCTACCTTCTTATGTTCTTCTATTTCATTCTTTAGTCTTTTGATCTCTTCTTCTTTTTATTCTAATTGAGTCTTTTTACTTTCTTCTTGTTCCTTGAGCATTTCCTTTAACTTCAAGATATGTCTTTGATTCTTTTTAAGAAACTTTTTAATGTTATCAGAAAGATAGCTATATTCTATATAACAATGGTCATAGTTGTATTCAAATAGACCCCATTCAACTTTCCTTTAAATCTCTGATAGTTCTTCTTCTACTTCTTCCATGGGATAACCATCATTTAATTCTACACACACTATCTCTAGATTTTCTTCTTTACTTGTAGAGAAATATTCAACATCATCACATTTTGAAATATTGCAATCATGGGTTTTTGGAGATTCTTTACCTTCATTGATCTTGATGGAATTGTCTTCAAGGTCTTCCTTTTTTCCAGCATCATCACATTTAGAATCATTGCAAATAGAGGATTTTGGAGATTATTTACCTTCATTGTTCTTGATGGAGTTGTCTTTAGTGTCTTCCTTCTTGCTTTGGTATTTCTTCTCTAGCTTTAGCCATAGATCCTTGGAAGAAGTGCATTGTCCTATGATTTCTTTGATAGAACTTGAGATTCCACTAAGAATGGTCTTGAGAGACAATCCATCATTCTTCTTTTCTAGCAACGTAGAGTGTTTCTCTTCATTCTCTACAATTGATGTGGATGTTTCTGTCTCTTCAACGTTCTTGTTGAGATTGACGATTTTGAATATTAGTGTGACAAATTATTCTTCAAGATTCTCAACCTCTTCTTCTTTCTTCATTATCTGAGACTTCATGACCTCTTATGTTCTCTTTGATTCTTCAAGTTGGATTTTCAATGTAATTATTTCTTCTTCTAGTCTTCTCTCTTCTTGACCAGACTCTTCCTCAAGTTGGTTTAAGTCATTGGTTCTTTCCTTGAGATGATAAATGACCTTCCTGCATTGCTTGGAAGAGATCAAGGAAATAACACTAGGTGGTACTACCTCAGGTATGCTATACCATTTCTTGTTCAAAGTAATAATAACACTGCGAAGCCTAGACTCATATACAACATGAAATTTACATAAATAAGGATGGCCCAAAATAACATCACAAACTTCAAGGGGAGAAACATCACACAATACCTCATCTTTGAATGGCTTGATTCCATACGACATGCAAACCTATTGGCTGACACGAAGATCGCTTCCTTGACGGAGCCATTCGATGGTGTAGGGATGTAGGTGCGACATTATTGGCAGGGATAGCCGCTTGAAGGCGTCTGCTGAGATGACATTATTTTGGATACCACCATCAATGATGAAGTGAAACAAAGTGTCTTTTACCCACATCTGTGAATGAAAGAGGCACTCACCTTCCCGTGTCTCATCAAGTTCATCGGGATGGATATTGGTGGTGGAAATAGTGGCATTGGGTTCTACATCAATGATCTATCTCCCCTTTTCTGCTTCTGACTCCAATGCCTTCTTTGAGAGGAAATCAATAGTGTTATGCCAGGGGAACTTATGGAAGTCACACCACTTCTCAACATATTTCTTCATCTTCCCATTGTCCTCCTTTTCTTATGGCTTGGACTAGTTGTCCTGAGGTTCCCCATATTTTCTCTATCATTTTTTCTATGGGTTGGGGCTGCCCTTGACCTGCTTCTACTATGAGGGGTTCCCAAACCCAAACTTTCATGTCTTTTGTTTTAGCTTCTGCTCGATTTTGACGACATATTGATAGGCCACACCCAAGGATGAGATGTCCAAAAATTCCATTTTTGTCTTGATGTATCTATGTATATCTTCACGGTACTTGAGCACCAGATGTCACTCAAAATATATTATACCCAGCTTGGTGCGCAAGGTATGGAAGAAATTAGTGAACTCTAGCACAATTTGGTCTCTTTCCTACCGCAATGTGGTCCATCTTGTATACAAGTCGTCATAACTTCTAACATGGTAGTATTTTTCCTTAATAACATCCCTAAAGGAAACCCAAGTGGGTGCAACTTCAAATAATGTGGATCCCTCTATTTAATTTTTCTCACAAAAAGTCTCCCACCAATCTTTGACATGGGGGACGACCTTGAGGAGCGCAAATGTAATCGTTTCTCTATCAGAAAAGTTGTGGACAAACAAATACCCTTCTAGAAGGTTTAACCATTTATCTACAAAATCAACATCTATTTGAACTTCAAATATAGGAATATCAAAATTTATCTATACTTTGAAGGGGGTGGCACCTCCGCTTGAGGTGGATGCATCACTTGTCGATATTCATTGAAGGATTTGTGCAAAGTTGTCCATCATCTCGTTCCTCTATTGCTCAAGGGATTCCTCGAGCAACATTTTGAAAGGATATCTTGTCCCGTCATATTTCTTTTCTCCCACCATGGATGGTTTCTTGGGCATGCGAGATCAGTTTTCCTCAAGAGAAACAAACTCGAGACCCAACTCTCTATACCTTGACCGCATCGGGGACATGCATTAAAAAAACGACAAGGAGCAAACTGATCGAATACCACTGATCTGGATTTATGAGATGAACAAAATGAAACCAAAGATTGATAATATTAACACAGAGACACAATGAAAAATAATAGAGATACAATAAAACTTGGATTCTATTAAATAAGAAATATGTTGAAAACTGTAAAAAGCAAACTGAAAACAAGCTTGCTAGAATGATGACAACTTATCTCTGAGAAGAGATGTGATGACTACGCTCATTCGCTAGAAGATGAGTACAATGAGGCTCTAAAGTAATTTTTACAATAAACATGGATTCCAAAACCATAGAAATCCAAAAACCTAAACCTAGGAGATGAAGTGCCAAAATTCATGTGGGCTCCATTGGGGTGAGTTAGTACATCAACTTCCCGGGGTCGTAACTTTTGCATACGATCTTCATTTAGGGCACACGATAGCTTGTTGGAAAGGTATTGATGAGGATATTCATTTAGGGGGATCATTCAAAGTCTTTTCTTATCATTGAGGTGCATGATCATGAAAAATTGTCATTTAGGCCCTCAAACTAGCCCTGGAAGTTCAGGAACTGAAAAACTGCTAAAAATAGTAAGTTTCCAAAAAACTGTTTTGATCCAGTTGGACAAGATGGGTGGTCACCGATATCCTCGAGGATGAATATGTGCCCTGGTTTATATAAGGAGTGGGCCCAAACCACCATCCACAATCTTTTGCAACATATTAATATAATATTGTTTCTCCCCCATAATACGAAGCACCCTTGGCGTAATGGTGGAGGTGTTGGCATAATATATGGTGGGTTGCGGGGTCAAACCCGACCGACCATGCCATTAGTTAATTTTTTTTTCTATATATTAGTTGGAAATTGAAACCATAGGTTATATATAGTATAACCATCATTAGAATTGGAGTTAAGTGTTGGTTATATGGGATAACATAAAACCACGGGCCGGGGGTTAAGCCCTCGACTCTTTTCCCACCAATTTTTTTTTTTTCAAACTTAAATAATATTTAACTCATATGAATATTAATTCATAACCATGTGGTATATTGGTGAGGTCATTGGACTTGCATGCATGAGGTCAGGGGTTTGACTTTGGTCGACCCATGAAACTTTTGATAAACCTTAGCCATGGAACGCCAATGGGAGGTTTCCACGTGGTGGTCTCTCATTGGTCCCCCTGTGCCACGTGTCAAAATCTGATTGGTCCACCTTACCAACTCATATGTACAGATGTGTACAGTCATTCCATGTCACTCTTTTTGGTATTTTGACCTTGTTTGACCAAAAATTTGATTAGCCATAACTTTTGCATACAAACTCCCTTTGAGGCAATTTTTGCACTATTAAAAATCTCTTGCCGAGATATATGCAATAAAGTCATTTTTGAGAGCATTTGAGATGATTAAATTTTGAGCATTTATGGATCCTCTTGGACTTATTTAAGTTTTCCAAATCCTCCTCGATTATCAAATCCCAACCCAAACCACAAGGTGAGACAACGATGGGAGTACCTACCCGTTGTCACCTTAGATAGACACTCCCCTCGCTTTAGTGATGATTAAATCACTAAAAGGGGGGAATATTGGTGACCTTAGGGGAATTGAGATGGAAAGTGAGATTATTATGCATGAGTGCCCCTATAGATCAGATATGGATATGGAGAAAGGCTTGAAGAAGGGTCTTGTGAGAAGGTGAATGGTTTCCAAGTGTTGTGTGCCTGCAAAACAATGTTAGCCCTACCTGGAACAAGACAAAAGATGATAATTCAAGCCTTTAAATAATGACACATTAGCCAAAAAACTTGTTTTCCTAAAATTGCAGTAGTATAGAAATACATAAATTAGAAATCAATGAAGTTAATAGCTGCAAATCTAACCACCAAAATCAAGTATAAGATGATGGAAACAAAGTTAGCAATGACTAGTTAAACTTCCAATGATTTAAGCAAGAATTTGTTGATGTTTAGAGGGTTGTTATATGATGTTATCAACATGTTTTTAATACATCCAAATGGATTTAGAAAATAATTTCTACAACGACAAATTCTAGCCACCAAAATTAGCAAACAAACCACCCAAAAGATAGCTAACAACTAGTAGATTAAATATGGCAGCTTGCAAGTGATTTTTAGTGGTAGAATGGTGAGAAATAGATTTATGAAAGATGATTTTGCAAAATCCCTAATGGCTGTAGCATTAATTTATAACAAAAACGAGAATTACAAGGCCAGCCAAGACGCTCCTAGGGCACAAGAAGGCTTATAGCATGTAGAATCAAATCTAACTTAGACAATTGCAGTATCTCAATATTTCACATATACCAATGAAACAATATTATATCTCCAATGCAAACAGATTAGTGCCTTATAAATTGGGTTAATGGAGTCTCTTGTGTAAGAGATAGGGTTTGTTACTTCTCTATGGGTTTAATCCCTTTTACCCCCTAAAGAAAACAAAACCTAGCAAGGTAAATATACAAGGGTGTAAGCCCTTTTACTCCTTGTAGCAACCTTAGAAAAATGGCTTATTCAATGACAATAATGATACATCTTGGTGGAGGGTGTATGCCCTTATAATCCTCCAAGGGAATCGACCAAAATAATCTTGAAAAAAGAATAAATAACACAATATGCACAAAATTCCTTACCAATTCCAAGAGATAACAAAAAAAACCCTTCTTTACCAAGAATATTCCACCACAGTAGCAAAGAGATAAGCAACAAGAGATAGTACCTTAGTTTCTTCTTCCAATAGACAAGTAAAGCATCCACATAGAACAAGAGAGAGAGATAAACTGATTTTCCCAAGTAGGGAGAAAATTTCATCCAAGAGTATGTAATCCTCAAGTGAGTTGTTATATCCAAATGAAATGAAAGTGACCTTTATTTATACAAGATCACTAAAAACCAATTTGTCCACTTTTCCAAAAGTCAACATCAAATTAGAGAGGCCAAACCTCCCTATTTTTCCTTTACACCTAAAAATTACAAACACATAAAGTAATTTCCCCTTTTAGGGGTGATGTCATGCCCTAAAGGGTGACATTAGGCCTCCAAGAGAGACGTTAAGCCCTTTGGTGAAGATCTTTGGGCCTCCAAAGTCCATGTTCCCTACCACAAAGTGCTCTAGTGCATTCCAAGTGTATATCTCTCCATCAAACCATGTCATATCACCATCAACCATGAAAACCCCATCAAAATCCCTAAGGCCATATGACATCTAGGGCCTAGAAGATGATGTCTTAGGCCTCCAAAGGACAACACTGGGGTGGAATGGGTTGGAATATGATCATCTCATGGTCTCCATGTGCCTCCAAAGGAAACATTCATCCTCCCATGTGTCCAATGAGAGGGAGGCGCATCATCCAAAATATGGGATTCATTCCCCTATGAAGGTCCAAGTAACCTTCTGCCTCCATGAAAATACTTTCACCTAGAAAGGCCCTACAAAGACAAACAAATTCATCCTCGAAGGGTCCACAAGTCACAAGTATTATGCCAAGTAATCCATATATAATGAAAGAACCACCCAAATATGTGCATCAAATCCCCCCTTTTCAAAATAAACAAATGCTTAAAGACCTTATATGACTTGCCAAATTTAAGTATGGGAGGGTTTTCATGGTGACCTATTGGGTAGATCATTCCCCAAGTCAAGGAGTGTTTCCCAAGAGGAACCTCTCTAATTCATGTAAAGAGTATGAGGTGGATGGGAGTGTGACTTCTGGGCATGTGGTTTCTTGACATACAAGAGCTCATATTGTCTCATTTATGGGTGCCTCTGTAGAGAGTGCGCATGCTTTTGAGTTACCAATTGTTTAGGTGCTATATTTACAAAACCTTTTTTTAGCCATCTTTCCAATCCTTGTTTTCATTTATTTGTAATTTTCTAGTTCCCTTTATAAGGTTTCAAGCTTTAGAATTTTCAATTTGGGACTAGGGATGGAACTGAGTAAGTAGAGCTCAAGTTGGACCGAATTTTGATGGTCCTCATTTGTTGTGTTCACTTTATTTTCATGATCAATTTATTATTATTTTATAGCATCTGCAATCTACCTCTGGGCCTTTAGCCCCTTCTTCCCATGAAATGAGGTACAATCCCTTCTTGGTTCAATATGCCACAAAACCCAAAATAGGAGGAGACGAAAAGGGAATAAGTATGGAAAGTGATAAGTATGTGTGGGAGCAGTACAATAAATCTTCAAGAAAACCACCTAGTAGCGACATTTTTTCCGAGGGTGGCCACTTACTAGGACAACATGTCAACCACCAAGGTGAAATGAGGAAAAGGGAATAATTTTCAAGAAAATGTTTTCAAAATTAGGAAAGGATTCTTTGAAACATGTTCAAATGCTTAATTTATTAGAATGAAACTTACCACAACATCAGACTCATTACGTCATGGATTAAGACTTTCTATCCTTTGTGAGAACAACTGGTGTGGTGGACGATGTTGCCATCGATTAAGTGATGACGTGTGGTAAGGTAGGGGCCTCTACTTATTCATTTTCCTCTTGGTACTCCATGTCTGCAACCTGAGGGCCTCAAGACATCATCTCCTTAGTTATCCCTAGCATGGGGGGATAACATGCCACATTCAGGTTGATAGGTACAAAGTGGAAGATGACATTATCTACTATAGAGATCACGTATATTTAGTCCCTGATTCCACACTTAGGGAGAATATCATGTGGGCTATGCATGATACACCTTTGGTAGGACATCTGATATACTTCATAACTTACTGACAGATCATAGAGAGATTCTCTTGAAATAGCCTCAAGGATGATGTATTGAGACATGTGAGGGAGTGTATGACTTGTCAGCAGAACAAGTTAGAGCATACTCATTCTGCGAGATTATTGCAAGATTTACTCATTATAGAACATAAGTGGGAGAGTGTGTCAATGGATTTCATCACATGTTTATAGAAGGTGCATTGTAGGGATTGCATTTATGTACTTATTGATCAGGTGACCGAGTTCATGCATTTCCTTATGATTTCATTGCAGTATGAGGAGTTGTAGGTGGAAATTTTTTTTTTCAGGGAGGTGTTTATACTCCATGGGTTGCGTGCATACATTGAAAGTGATATGGAAATTATATTTCTCGATGCATTTTGGTAGGATCCAGGTATATTTGTAGGCACATAGTTGAATCCTAGCATATTGTCTCCACCAGATGGTTGATTACAAAAACATGAATAAAAAACTTGACTTATTTGGATCCCCATGGTTATCAGTGTGGCACAACAAAAGTCAATAGGTATTGGGAATGGTGGAATTATAATTTGGTTGTGGGATCCGAGAATTCATCTGATTGGTAGATTGATTCAGAGTTTGATAATGGTTGGAAAAGTTGTGGTAGTGATTGGTCCACTTCATTATTGGGATGTCATGAGAGGAGATGCCAAGATTTATTTGAGATTTCAGGACACATTTTATTTTTCGATACCCAGGATCGAGTCTGGCAGTGGATTTGCAGACTTGGACTTCACTAAGATACCTTTGAAGGATATGATTCATGGTAGTGGATTCATCCCTTATGGGTATTTTGACTTGGGGTTACAAGAGAGGAGAATGCAGTCTGGGTCCGATGGTTAGACCATTATGATCAGAGTGGTGCAACATCAACATGGTGGTTCCTTTCTGAGACTATATTGGGACCTTGGGATTACATTGTTTGGTAGTTCAACAATTGATAATGATGAGAGAGACAGTTTTCACTTTCAAGAGTTTACTCCTATGGGGCATTGGGTTGGTTTCATAGAAGAGCATTTCTGTGGGGGGTGGACCGATTTTTTGCAATATCTAATTTCTCTACCTATCGATAGTATTAAGGTGGCCTCTTGTGTTAGTACCTTGCAAGACATTTCTTTGAGAAGAGGGTGATTCACATATTCTTGGTTGGTTTGGGACCTTGGGATCATTCTCAATTTCAATTTGGTTCAACTTATTTATCATAGGTTTGTGATGGCATTGCTTGAGGACAAGCAATATTTGGAAGGGAGGATTGTAATGTCCCCATTTTTGGGTTCCCTTGCTATGAAGTTGGAGATGACTTTATGGGTTTATGTCAACATTATCAGAGGGGTAATTTGATATTAATAGTGATATCAAGTGGTTTAGAGGAGTTATATGATTTTTTCATAAGTTCTCTTATCATCTTTCATCATCGAGATCACTCATGCGCAGTTAGATTTCAAATCTGATGCATTTCAACCATTCCTGTAATTCAAGAGTATTATTGAGCATTATTTAATGGATTTCACTAAGGTTGTCATTTTAATAAATTATCTAAGAGGGCCACATTAGTGTAATAGCTCATTGGAACTGAGAGGAAAAGCTCTAAATGTTGAGATGATGAAAAAGTGACTTCTAGTGCCCATAAATGATTTAAAGTCAAATAAATCACTTTTTGGAGTTAAAAGGTTTAATAAATTAATAAAGTGATTTTAGAGGAAATACTAAAGATTGATTAAAAATTCACTTGAGAGGGAAAAAAAGGTAAACGGGTTTTATCCCTGTTATATCATATTGCTTTAGTTTGTATTCATCTCCATCATAAGTATTTTTGCATTTTGTTATTGAATAAAGTAAGCCTTCATTACGTGTTAAATGCATTAAGGGTTTATTGAAAAACTGTTAGACAAATAGATCTGAAACAATCAACACAAAACACATCAACTGCCAACTGTTTGAAAAAAATTCCAATACCAAAAGAACACTAAAATACACTAGCAATAAACTCAAAAATACATATCAGCAGTCCCAAAAAATGGCCATTGCAGGTAAACTATTTGAAAAAATACCTAGACTAAATAACATAAACATATCAACGGATTATATCGACAACAAGAAGGGACATTCACAGGGTTTGCAAATTGTTTGAGAAAAGTATTGAACCAAGAAAACATAAGATATACCAACAGTAAGGGAAGGGTTATTACATTAGTCACTTTTGATCTTACAAAGCTAAGGTGGAGAACACGACAAGAAGGAAGATCAAGGTATTGAGGATAGATAACGGGGATGAGTTAAGCTTTATATATTTCATTGTTTTTTGTAAGGAGGTAGGAATCAAGAGGGAGAATACATTGGTCTACAACCTGTAACATAATGGGGTTACAAAGAGGAAGAATTGGTCTATCATCAGTGTAGTGAAGGCCATGATGCACAACCAGAGTGTGTCTATGTTTCTATGGGAAGAGGCCCGCAATACAACTGTGTATTTGCAGAATAGGAGCCCACACCAAATATTGGAGGGTAAAACACCAGAGGAAGCATTCACAGGAAACATACCTGAGATAGGACATCTCAAGTTTTTTTTTTGTCCAGTCTACATCCACATTCCTGTGGAGAAGAGGAAAAAATTGAAGCCTTCATGGGATAGGGGAATTTTGGTGGGGTACAATGAGGATTTGAATTCCTACAAAGTGTTCTTTCTATATCAGCATGAGACAATGTTGAGTTGAGATTTCTAGTTCGAGGAGAACTTGTCATCTAGGAAATATCAGGACCGACTAGCAGTTGTAGAGGTTCCTTAGGAGGAGGAACCAAAGGAGGAGCTGAGGGAAGAGACTTCCAGTGCAGGGAGCCAAACTCCAGAGGAGGTGAGGGATCATTCATCCCCTTTGAATTCAATCAGGAGGCCCTGGTGGTTTGAGTATACCCTGCGGGATTATTGGGATCATGTTGAGCCTCCTAAGTCCACATTCAAGGAGAGAAGACCTCCGCAAAAATTTCCACAATATATGGATTTGATTACCATAATCATGGTCTCAAACCCCTCCATCTTTGAGGAAGAAACCAACCAACAGGTGTGGAGAGATGAAATGGTGGATTAACACAAATCCATCATGAATAATGATGTCTAGGAGATTGTGCCGAGACTAGAGGGGAAGCCAGTTGCGACTTCTAGGTGGATTTACAAGGTAAAGAATGCAACATATGATAGTGTGGAGAGGAACAAGGACATATTTGTGGCTCATCTGTTTTATCAAAAAGAGGGAGTAGACTACGAGGATATTTTTTCTCCTATATCTAGATACTTCTCTATTTGATAAGTTATCTCTATAGCTTCTGAGATGGGATGGAACATCCATCAGATGGATGTGAATACCACCTTCCTCAACGAAATCATTGAGGAAGAGGTGTACATTGAGAAAACACATGGGTTTGAGGTCCATGATAGGGAGACACATGTATGAAAGCTTAAGAAAGCCTTGTATGGACTCAAACAAGCACATAAAGCCTGATACTCCAAGATCAAAAGTTATCTGCAGGACATGGGCTTCATAAAGAGTGAGGAAGATCCCAACATATACTTATTTTTGGTTGGATCTGAGATCATCATCTTGGTTTTGTATGTGGATGGTCTCATTCTGATAGGTGCAGAGAGTTTTATCGTAGGTTGTAAGTCAGATCTAGTGTCATAATTTGAGATGAAGGATATCAGATCGATGCATTACTTTCTCAGACTTGATATTTGGCAGTGGATGAGCGAGATATTCCTTATACAGGGGAAGTACACTCTTGAGATCCTGAAGAGATTCAGGATGGAGGAGAGAAAATTGATGGCCACTCTTATGGTGACTAACCTAATTAATATTGATTCTTAATATTTAAAGTTGGAAGACCCTAGAAAATACAGATAGATGATTGGTTCATTCTTGTATCTAGTCAACACTCGACCAAATATATGCTTTGTTGTTAACACCTTGAGCCAGTTCATGGTGGATCTAATGGAGATTCACTAGGTGAAAACAAATCGCATTCTTAGATACTTGCAAGGAATAATAGGATATGGATTGCAGTACCTTTGTGGAGATGGTGTGAGGTTGCAGGGGTTCTATGATTCAGATTGGGAAGGTAGTGATACAAATCGAAAGAGCACTTCTGGGTGCTGCTTCAGTTTGGGGTTAGCAGTGATTTGTTGGTTTAGTAAGAAGCATATCTCAGTAGCACTGATTCCAGTAGAGGTAGAGTACATGGCAGCTAGTCTATCTAGTTGTGAAGCCATATGACTTTGCATGCTACTCACATGATTGTTTGGTCAGGAGCTCGAGCCGACAATGATCCATTGCGATAACCATAGTTGCATAAAACTCTTGGAGAATCAAATGTTTCACAACATGTAAAATCACATTGAGACCAAATACCACTTCATCAGAAACATGGTGCAGAAGGGAGTAGTTCAACTCCAATATATTCCTAAGGAGGAGCAATTGGCATACATTTTCACCAAGCCCTTGTTAAAGGGAAAGTTCATCTTATTTTGAGATAATCTTGGAGTGGTGGAGAACACCTTCCTTACTAAAAGAGGGAGTGTTAGTGTTTGTATCTCAAACACATATTTCTTCAAGGGTGTCTACTTGTAGAAATCGTCATTAAATGTATCCTATACCTTTCCCATAGTTCACTTTATTAATTTATTAATAAAGTGAACATATTTTATTAAAGTGAATTTTAATTAATAAAGTGGTTAAGCTAAAGTCACTTAATGATTTAATTAAAAGAGAGTTGTTGATATCACGATATAATCTTGACTGTTGAGATTAGGTAAATGGATCAAGTCAAAAATGAAAAAGATAGAGAGGGTACAGGAAAAAGACACGAGAGAATTCATTTTCACAAGTCACATGAGGTGAAGGAGAGAAAAATCATATCTGATTTTTCAGTATTGGCAAGAAAGAGGAAACAGGTCACACGCATACCAAGGAGGGTGCAAAAATCCCAAGACAACATATAACAGATCCAAAGAAACATATCCATAAGGAGGGTCGCATGTGTGAGAAACAAACTGCATTTATTAAAATAGGATGCACACATTTCGAGACAATTGAATTTATTACAATAGGTACATACCCGTAAAGGACCGTACAAATCCATATGGACAACCTCAATGATAGGAAACAAACAAATTGAGTTGTTGTGGTGTAACCGGTTTGCATATTTGGATTTGTGTTTTTATTTCTCAAAGCCATTTTCCCTGTGAGGGGAGCTCTTGTAATTTTCGAAGTTATTTGAATGAAGAACTAATATGGAAGAGAAAAAATAATTGTGTACTATGTGTGATTTATTTTCTAGTTTTCCGTTGCATGCAAGAGTTAATAATTTCAACAAAGTAATTAGATCTGATATGTTTACTTAGCTGATTTTAGAGAAATTAAGAATCAATTCATAATAACATGGATTATTTATTCCAAACAGTGCGTGGTATCACTTTATAAGTTTGAATGCTACTGTAACGAGTATCAAGAAAACAATTTAAGTTGAATTTTCATTTCTATATTGACTTATTAGAGATTATAGAAACACCAATTCTAATTTGTAGATTATCAAGAGTCACATGGTTGAAGATATTAGTGATATCTTTGGTTTCCATGCTTGAGTTTCATGGACAGTTTGGATGGATTTGTTATGCCTTGTATTTTTCAGTTTATATCTTTTCTGGGAATGGTATGACCCTCTCTATATATTCATTACAATGATTGAGGAAAAAGTGTCAAACAACTTTTTCTTAACACCCAGACTAACCTTGTTTGGACTCTTTGTTTTCCCATTTCAAGCGCTACAATTTTGGGAATTATAGGGGCATTCCTAGTTAATTTTTATGTATGAGAGACACCCTATATTAATAAATAGTGTTTCCACATTTTTCATTTCATATTTGACAAAAAATTCAATGTTGGCCCTTTTACCTCTCAATAAGCGAGATCCACACAAGCTGGAATTTATATAAAAAACTAACATATGTTTTAAAATTTGTTTTAGAAAAACATTGACCAAACCATGTAATTCTTGTTGCAAAATTTTCTACGAGCCATCATTTGTATCATTCGAGTTTGTATGACTGAGATATAACTTGCAAAATTTGCACATCGTTTCAGGATCCAAATATATTAGTACAACATCAAGTTATCAAATCTGTTATGAATCGATATTAGAATGAGAAACAAACTTATGCATAATTTATGGAGGTCTAATAGACTTCCCATGGCATATGATATCCATGTTTTAAACTCCCTATCACCAAGAAAAACCTTTCACAATAATTTTACTAGTTTCAAGACATCAAATTGATGGTTAATGTTCAGGGCTTTCAAATAGAAAATATTATTCCTCTATGTAATAAAAAATTGGTGCTTCCATGCTGTATCTTATCATAACATCTTAACGCATATATGTATTTTTATAATTATAACATGAAAACATAAAGGAAACCAAGATTACTTTAATAATGAGAAAGTGAAATCTTTCTTATAAAAAGTTGCAAGCTAGTCAATCCAATCCATGAATGTGGGATAGACCGAAAAACACATTAAATTGAAATAAAGAATAAAACAACCTAAAGTCCAAGTGACTTTATTAATGCACATGTCTAGTTTCTAATTGACTATTATAATCTGATATTTACTTTAACACCCTCCCTTAATCTTCAATCTATTAACTACAACAATCTTATCGAGAATTTCACATATTTTTCAAGACCCAAAAACTTGGTGAAATTGTCTATAGTTTGGTCCTCTATGGGATAGACTGCAACTCAATAGATCCATCCTCTACAAACTTTCTGATGAAATGACAATGTATCTCAAACATGCTTGGTATGCTCGTGGAAGACTAGATTCTTGGCTAGTTTGAGTAACCCCTGATTATCATAGAGTAGGGGTGTTGGCTCTATCTGTTGCATATTCATGTTTGAAATCATTCTCCTAAGACAAATTGCCTCACATGCTCCTTTCACTACTCCTCAATATTCTACTTATGTCAATGAAAGAGCTAGTGCATGATACTTCTTGCTAGTCCATGTGATTGCACCCATGTCAAGGTTGAAAACATATCCAAATGTTTATTTTCTATCATCCACACAACCTTCCCAATCTGAATCGTAAACCAGCATAGCCTAGGGTATTTTATTCTATTGCATAGAATGCCAAAGTCAAGTGTCCCTTTCACATATCTCAACACTCTTTGTTGCAATCCCAATGCTCTACCTTCAAAACTATCATAAATTTGGAAATGAATCTCATATAGTAACTCAAATTAGGCATAGTAGCTATAAGATACAACAAAATTCCCACTAGTTTCCTATAGAATAACTCATTATCTTCTTTAGTGTCAGTATTGGTTGAAATCTTCAAACATTTCTCCAGAGGTGTGGATGATATTTTGCAATATATCATTCTGAACCTATCAATCAAACTCCTAGCATATTTTTCTTGTGAGATAAAAATGTTGATGCCTGTTTTCCAAACTTCTACACCTAGATAGTAATGTAGGAGGCTTGAATCAGTCATGTAAAAATAATTACTCACATTAGATTTGATATCTTCAATATAACTTGCCTCACTACCTGTAATAATGATGTCACCTATATAAATGACAAGTAGAATTATATCATTACCAATTCTTTTGATGTATAAATTGGAATATGAAGGACTTTCCTGGAAACCTTGTTCATCCAAGTACCAGTCAATCTTAATGTACCATCCCAAAGTGCGTACTTCATGCCATATTATAACACCCCTATTTTAACCCCAATTGATTTGTAATTGTTTATGTTTAATTTTGATTTATATCTCATCTTAGAGATGATATTTCCATGCTATGGCTATAAACATTGTAAATTTCATTATTATGTAATATAGAAGACAAAAAACTGACTGATGGGTGAAGCACAAGTACTAGCCATGATGCCACTAGAGGAAAGAATGAAGGGGCCTCAAAGGGGGGTTCATTATGTCAAGGAATCCCAAGCCACCCTGTTAAATTATTTTGGGGGAAATAGCCATTATTTACCTCTAGCTTAAAGTTGAAGCCAATAATTTATCAAAGTATGGCTGAGCAGTTGAAAGGCACCTCCCACGTAAATGCATGGGAGGAATGGACTTTTATGTCCATGGAAAAACGTGAACTGCCTAGCTGCATGGAGAGGACTTGAGAAACTTTAAGATAGGAAAATTATGGGAACACATGTGATGAGATAGAGAAGAGGAATATAATGGAAAGGGATTGGAGGATGCATAAGGAGAGGCGACTGTTGAGAACCATGGGAGAACCCATGTGTGGGAAGACATGTAGAAGTTTCAGAATAAGAATATGCATGGATGGTATCATAAAAAAAAACCCCACCTGAGTTGAGAGGGCCATGGGATTGATGTTGGAAGGTCATATGATAAACCTTGTGGAGGCCCTAGGCATGGTGGGTGTAAGGGTTTTCAACCAGTGGATTGTGTGAAGGAGAGTGGCCTTCATTGTTCTAATTTCTTTGAGAGCCTGAGAGATTTCCCTGGTGGTATCATGGATTGGAACGAGGGTGGAGAGAGTGTATAGATAGAGTTCATTTGAGCCTATGGTTGGATAGAAATGATTTCCCCCTCAGTTAATTGTTATCACCAATATCTTTCTGAATAGATAAATGTATGCTTATTTTCCATTGACCTTGATATTAGTTTGTCATGTAAGATTTACATTGATTGTGAAATCCATGAAATGGTTGGAAGTATGAGAAAATTTAAATGAGAGAGATGAAAGAAAGTGTGCATTTTTTTCTTTTCATGTTGATCAATACTCAGAGAGATATTTCTAATGAGCTATTTTGGATGCAAAACAAAGCTCGTATGAAAGTTACAAATGAAACAACACAGTGTATATGTTCAATATCATTTTTCTTCCAGAGGGCATAAATCCTCGATCATAAGTCCATTTTGGTCTTAGAAGTAATCTATGGAAATATTATGAACCATAGAAGACATCCATGGAGCCATATTTGGAATCTAGGTAACTAAAAATGTGCAAGAAGTGAAATAAGACACCTGTAGCATACAAGGATAAAATAAGAAAATAATCTAAACTTCCTTAGACCATAAATTTCACCTTAGAACTTAGATTTGAGAAAATGAATAGTCGCTGGAAAGGCATTGAGGAGGAGAAGCCATTTATACACCCATAATTTTGAATTAGGCACTAAAATTTCTTAGAAAGTAATAAATTACTTTCTGTAGTAGTAAAAACAGAGCAATGAGTGGAAAATTGCAACTTGTGAATGTTGTAACTTTTCTCTCAGAACTCAGAATGAGGCATGTGTACAACCATTGTAGAGTTGTTTCAGAGAGGAATGTGTCTAAGGAATCATATTTTTAATTATTTCATTATGTCCTTCGTAAATCTATATGAATAATCACCTATATTCTAATTAATTAAATGTTTTTAGTATGCATGTGCTAACAATAATTATTACATGCACATCTCTTGCAGAATTAGATATACAAGACAACAAATTTGGTTCTTATATGAGGATTGGAGTTATGGATTTTCCCAAGGATATTACATCCATGAGGAGGAGTTCATAAGTCTGCATATTAGCATGGGAAATGATGATACTGAGTCTAATGGAAGAAGAGGTAGACAAGAGCCTATAACTATGAGCCTGCATAAAGATGTGTAGAGTTATAGGGAAGATACTGAAAGGGTTATGAAAGATTAAGAAGAGACACTTTAGAGCCTGAATATATTGCGTAGGAAAGTTAACAAAGACTCTGGAACCAAGCAAGAATCTAGTGCTAGAAAAGTGATAACATCTAGATCCCAAAGCAGAAGGGATGATCATGTGAATGATAGGAAGTCAAGAAGCATGAGAAAGCACCATCATTCCCCAAGGAAATCCACTAGAAGAATTCATGCAAGTTTAGGGTCGGGGAGTATCACAAGTGTGTCTCATGTCAAGAGGAAAATAAGAATTCCCGAGGAAAACATCTTGCAAGGTGAAATCAGGAAAATCATGCCACCAAATTTTAATGGTGAGCACAGGAAAGGAGAACCAGATGAGGCCTTGCCGTTGGAAATGAATAAATATTTCTAGTTGCATGATTACCCCTCAAGGGTAGAAGCTAGAATTTAAACCTACCATTTGCAAGGAAAGGAAACCATGTGGTGGGATTAGCTTAAGCAAGCAAAACACCTCGATGAGAAGATATTCTTATGGAGGAAGTTCAAAGGAATTTTCCAAGAGAAATATTTGTCTGAGCGTTATTATGAAAGGAAGATGAAAGAGTTATGTTAGCACATGAAATGTTCAGGAGTAAAAAAATTCTCACCTTAGTCCATGTAAGAGTCTTGGTGTCATGATATTGTTCATCATCATATGTATTGTCTCAAAGGAGATATTTCATAATCTTCAGCGCATTCAATTCATTATGATTTTTTGGATTGTGTCAAGGAACAACTCTAACAATTTGAATGGAGCATGCTACTAGAGTTTGAAAACTAGCATTGGGAACTAGTTGTAGTAGATGAAAAGGATTGGATGTTTCCACCTAAGTCCCACTCGAGTTTATCAGACACCAACATAAGTTCAGACACACCAAGTACTCCTTTGGTGATTGCATGCTTCTCAAATGGTTGATTGAAAATGTAAAACTATTGTATATTGTTCCTGCACTGCAAACTGTTAAATGATCTATGCACTGCCCACTGTCTGCACCTTTAAAACCCACCACTTTGGTGTCCTAAACCTTGGCCATTTTCAATATTGTTATTCCACAGGGTCATATAAAAGTTTTCTCTTGCAAAAAGTAGCAATATCCACTGCCAAATTTGCGTTGCAAACTAATTTCATGTAGCAACTTTCTATGATGTTTTCATCATAAATTTCGAATCATGATCTGGGTTGTTCTGAAATTTGGTGTGGAGAAGCACCATATTACCATTGCATTTATGAAAAAAACTCATCCTGAGAAAGTTCGTAGTTTGGGAGAAAAGTTAAAATAATCACCTACAAGAAAGTTCACATCACATGTTGTCAAGGGCATTGTGAACTCTAACAGTTTGATAAATACGATCTATGGGAGGGATGCCAACTATTAAGGAGGGTTTGAATGAATTCTCAAAGATCATTTAGATGCTAAAGGATACCTGCACCTAAGATTTATCTCCATTAAAACCTCTTGCAATGACTTGGCAACAGATTTATTAATAACTTCCAACAGCTTCCTAAAATTTAGCAGTTTGTTGGATTTTTGTCTCTTTGAATGTTTCCACCTATCTCCAAGGCCCATAATCCAATGAAAGAGATGGTATGTGACCTCCTAATAATATTTTGGATGCTATTTTATATTTAATGAAGGAGGGAGTTCTTGGAGGGGGTTAAAGAGGGTTGTATTGAGAGGCTTTTCTTTATGTTTTCATATAACTATGTAAATGAGATGCAATGAAGATTCCAGATTCCTAATCAATTGATGGAAATATTTTCTATTTGATATCATATCTTTTCTTCTCTCTGGTTCAAATGTCTATGGTGAATATTTTGTTGTATATGCTTGTTGGATTCATATCAGTGAATGGTTTACTGTATGTATTATTGCAAGTACTTGTTCTGAACTTTTATCTTTTGGTTGAGAGGTTCTTAGCCAAGTGATATATTCTAAGTATATGTTTTAGGTTGCATGAAGTAAGTTAAATATATATAATTTTCTTCATATGAAAATCTTCTTTCTCACCACTACCAACTTTTTTAGTGGTCAGAGAATTGTGCATGCTTAGATTGCTAAGCTATGTTTCACTCATTGTATGAAAGCATTTTGAATACTTTTATCCATTCGTACATCATTCATCAAAACCAATTTTCAAAACACCTTTTTCAAACTATTGATGTGTATTAGGCTTGATATTTAGCAGTCTAAGAGAAACTCTTAGTGCTAACATTTTTTGCGCCATTGTCGGGTACAAAGTTGAAGATCTTCCATGGGATGTACGACACATTTTACTACCATTTCTTGATGGTGAGAAAGTATTGGTGACAGAACATACTTCAATTTTTCACCATGGTGACTCCACACATTTGAAGAACTTGTTGGTGATTCAAATCAAGTTACAGGACTCCACTGAGGAACGAGCTCAAACAAAAAATGGAGGGAAGACACAGGAAGTCTAGGTATCCAGATATTAGTTTCCTTCAAGAGATCATACTATTTTTTATCAGCTCTTTCATTTTATTTCATTCATATATCAGGAGAATCATCCTTTTCTTTGTTTAATCTGATGACCATAATCCTACTATTGTATATCCCTCTTTGAAAGAAGAATATATGCATTCTTCTTACATAGTTGATGTTGACCCTAGTCCTTCATTTGAAACATATGAGAACAATGTTTGTATTCAAATCCTTCCTAAACATGATTAGCCTTGTAACCATGTGAATGATACAAGTGATTCACCATATTCTCTGATCATAGTACCATTTTCTACCACCACTACTAGAATTTGCAATCAATCTATTGAACCTCACTTTCAACCTACTGATGTTTAGTCCAAAGAGAAAAAAATGTTTAAACCCTTAAAGTTGCCATCTACTCTTCATCCTTACCCTCCCAAGTTTTTAGAATATCTACCTCTTTTTGTTGGAGAAGATCATATTATAGCTGAGAAGCATTTGGGATATTTTCAGAATGTCATTGACAATTTGGAAATCATGCATGAGGATGTTTTTATGTGGTTATTTGTCAAATATTTGGTTGGAGATGTTGATTTGTGGTTTAAAAATCTAGAGGTTGTTTTCATTGGTTCATGGGATGAATTATTTGGTGTATTTTATGTTGGATCGTGTTGTCATTGATTCCAATAGTTTGATTGATTGATGTCAAGTGATTGATTGATTAATGATTGATGAACAATGATTATGTATTGTCCTTGATGAGAATGATAGATGTCAAAGTGGAAACCAATGATAAAGATGGACCATTGATATGATGCATAGTACTTGATGAGAATGATAGATGTCAAAGTGGAAACCAATTGATAAAGATGGATCATTGATATGATGCATAGATGAAGATGGATCAATGAGTTGTCATTGATACATGATGGTGCATATTTTTTTGTTGAAGAGATGACTCATTATTGTCTTATCATGATTGATAAGGTGCAAAAA
>ML819386.1:94097-104840 GCA_009831015.1 Picea engelmannii
TGAGACAGTAGTTGATGAGTTGGCACATACATGAAGTGTATAATTGATGATGTTGGTACATATTAACGAGTCATAGTTGATGAGTAGTTGACACATGATTGGTACATACTTGGTACATGGTTGATGCACTTGTTTATGGTACATGTTGATTACAGTTTGGTGCATGGTTGATGCACTTGTTTATGGTACATGTTGATTACAGGTTGGTGCATGGTTGATGCACTTGTTTATGGTACAAGTTGATTACAGGTTGATGCATGGTTGATGCATGGTTCAGATTTATTGGTACATGTTTACAGCAGTATATCTCATAGTGATAGTGTGATAGTGGTTCCATCATTCTACTTCTACTTCAGGGTGGCAGGATGGGGCAAGGACATGTGGTTGTAGCCACCTTTCGGTTGTAGCCGGAGAACATTGGAGGTTGTAGCCTCCTTCTGGTTGTAGCCAGAGATTTGGGGAGTTGGAGATTCCCTCAGGTTGTAGCCTGAGAAACTAGGGGGTTGGAGCCTCCTTCCAGTTGCAGCTGGAAAACAAAGGAAGTTGGTGCTTCCAATGAATGTAATTCTTCAAGACATATAATAAAAAGCATTTCGTGGTTTTCTCCCGATTTGGGTTTCCACGTAAAACACTGTACTGTGCATGTGTGTGATTGTTTATTTATTACTTCTCATTATTGGATAATAATTCTACATTGATATAACATTTGAAGAAAAAGGATTATAATTACGTTATTACTGATTCACCCCCACTCTCAGTAATCCAACACACCATGCAAGGATAGTGTCCCCCAAATTTTCACTTGAAAATAAAAAGACAAAAAAACAATAAGACTAAGAATAAAATGAATTGAATGGGCTAGGAAAAAATGGCATCCATGATAAGGTGAAAATCACCCTCTACAGAGGCACCCACAAGCAAGACCTACATTTCCCTGTTATCACTGCACCCTCTGCCCAAACATTCCATACACCATTCAAAAAAATTACATGACCTATATTGGATCTCACCTTAGAAACACCCCAAACTTAAGGAGGATTATCCCAATAGGACATCCTGAGACCCTCTCCAAACATGACTTGTTAAGCTGCATAACGTCTTTGAGCATTTGTCTGGGTAAAGGGGAATTTGATGCACATGATTGGGTAATTAGATTATTGGATGTGATTGACATTGTTATGATCCATGTGACTTATGATCCCATGGAGGGCGTACTTGTTGTTGCTGCAGGACTTTTTCCGTTGGAAAGGTGCATATGGGGGAATGATTAGGTCGGACCTCCATGGGGCTAAAAGCCCAATAAATGGATGTTGTGACCCCAGCATGGGGAAGGGGAAACCAGAGGCTTGCACCAGAAAAAAGGAAGAATGTTTCACCTAGGACACTCCGACAGACCTAGATGCAAGGGGGTTTTCCTTTCCACTTAGACATTGACCCTTGAGGGCACATGACATCATCACATTGACCCTGCCATCATTCAGAGCTAGGGTTTTCAGTTATCATGACATTTGTGTGCTTATTGGCACATGTGGAATCATCCAGGTCCTTTGGAGGTTGAAGGTCTATCTTCTAGAGCCCAATGTTCCACCTTGAAGGCTCAATGTCACCCTAGAAGGGCATGACGTCACCTCTAAAAGTGATTTTAGGGTTTAATTATTTGAATTTGTGTAAAAACTAGATTTTTCATGTAATTTGGCCATGTCGTCCTTTTGATGACCTTATTTTAATTAAAGGTCATAAGTATTGTATAAATAAGAGATAAAAATTCTCATTTTATCATCATTGGCTCATCAAACAAGTGTGAGGTCCAAAATTTTCGCCCTTTTCAAGGGTTATTGGATGAAAGTTTAGGCGCACTTCTTGGAGGAGGCTATTTTTGGTGTTTCTTGGCTATTTTCATGGTGGAGGATCTTCAACTAGGGTTTAAGCTTGATTATTCTCGGTGAAGTAAGTAGAAAATATGAATTTATTTATTGTGAATGAATGCTTATGGTAAATTTTACTTTTTCATGTCAAAGATTATGAAATTGCATGTTTGAAACCCTAGGAGAAAGGCATAAGTTATTATCCTTTTCTCTATAATTTTCTACTTGTTTAAATTTCTCAAGGAGAACCATATCTAGAATTGGATACTATAGCCCTACCATTGTAGCACTCTATTAACCCTACTTCATTGCCTATTGCATATTTTATTTCAAATTGTCTAAGGAAAAGAGAAATTGCCAGGGCCTAAGTTTCCTTACTTTCTAACAATTACCTCTAGGACTTGGATATTTGAGGCCTTGGGTTACAAACACCTCTCTCATATTATCCATCTCATTTGACTAAGTATTATCATTGATATTTTCCTCTAAGATTTGTTGTTGTCATCATTGACTCCATTACCCTAAAAGTCACTAGTCTACTCACTACAAGTGATTGATTGATCAAACAACTTTCCAACCATATTCCTTGGAGAATTTACTAACTTCTAATAACCCTAGATTATCCAAATTCATTGACTAACTTGTTGTTGTTGCAAAATATTCTACAACCATCTAAAAACAACAAATTAACCCTAAAATTGACATGTTATGCTAGCTAGACATTACTAAAACTGCTTGTGACTATCTAATATCAATTTGCCTAGTTAAAGCTATTATTTCAAGTCTTTTCTCAAGCATTTTGAAGAATATTTATTGTGGTTGTTACAAATTTATCATTGTTGTTATAACTATTATACTTATACAATTTTATATTAGTTAGTCTATTTTCTAAGAGTTCATTGTCTTATGAAGCATTAATATAATTTTGGTACTTCGAAAGTGCCCCTTTTTATCTTTGTTGTCTTGTTCTGCTAAGGTACATGATATTACTCTTTTGCTTCATCTCTAATAAGACTCAAACAACCTTTTGAATTGAGTGACCTGTGAGAGGGGAGGGACTTTCTTGTATCATTTTCCTTAGCCTTCTCAAACCCTTAGGTCACTGGGACGTCTCCCCTGGGGTACCGTGAAATTCTCCTAAATAGAAAGGGGTTTCCTATTAAGGTGATAGTGATAGGTATTCCCATGTTACGCCAATCATGTATCCACTTTCTTTGGGATTTAGGCAAGTACAGATTGTGCGATAATATTTTGGTACCACTATCGGGGAGCATTGAGTCAATATTCCTGAATGACACTTTTTCGGTAAGCCTTTATCCAAAGGCTTGTTTTCACAGAGATTACCTGGTGAATCCACTGAGTGTGATTCCCTCATCCCTTTGATAATACTTAAGGGGATATCTTGCGACTCCACTAACCTATTCCAAGTTTCCACCTTACTCTCAATTTTGTGATATTTCCAAGTTATGGGATCATGGAGCCCTCAGAAAAAATGTATCTGACTATTGATTTCAAAAGTTTTCAAGGATACCCGCATTACTTTGATGCAAAATGGTCGAAAAACTTTCCAAGATTCGGTGGCCTCACAATTACTCACATTATAGAATTCTTGAAGTATATAAGTGAGATAGATTTGGAAGGGGAGGATGTTTTGGTAAAATGTTCATACTTTCTTTGTCATCTTTTTTACAAGATTGGTTTAAGAGTTGTTGTGAAGATAGGGGTATATAATATTTCATAGACCTCATAAATAGGTTTATTGAGTTTGTCAAACCACAATGCCAGCCATATGAGGCCATATGAGGATGCCCTTCAATATCTCATAGTGTCCCTAGAAGATGAAGGATTCACCACTAATATTGTGGAAGATCTCAGGGGTGTGTACCATACTCAATATCAAGAACCCTTTGATATAGAAGGAGAGATTTATGAAAACAATTGTACACCCCTTGAATAGGAACAAGATTTTTCCCATGATTCAATAGAATGAAATAAATATTTAAATAAATAAGTGAATTATGAGGATGAAGCATTAATATCCGCTCCTTCATCCGATGAAGCTCTGCAAGATCCTATCTCTCCTACACAAGATGAAGAGAATGAGGTGAGTCATTTTTATTTCCAGTTTTTTGATGACACTTTATTCTATGATTCAGAAGGTGAAGAAATAAAGGAGCCCTTGGAAGATCTAGGTATTTCATTTTCTGATGAAGACATGATTAAAAGGATGAGTTTTGGGGATGATGTATTGGACCCTCTTCCATTTGATGAAGTCATCCAAGCCATTGATGCTCCTGCACAACAAGAAGTGAATACGGTTAGTTATTTCCATTTCCAAGATTTTGATGATGCTTTATTTTATGATTTGGAAAGTGAAGAAGTACTAGAGGATCCCTTGGATGCATTAATTCCTTCATGTTATGATAAAGATAATGACATCGTTAATAATATTGATGAGTTCATACATGTAGGAAGACGTAAGTGGGATGTTATTGGTTCTAATGAGGATCCCATTTATGATATTGAGGGTCATTTCCAAATGTTGCCTTTACAAATATCATATGAGGTTACTAATAATTTTTACATTTGGCAACAAGGAGATGATATGATTACAAACATTTTTCAGATACCCAAGGATGACTTGGTGCTATGTTCTCCTAATGATTTTTGGTCATACCTTGAGGAGTTTGATGAATATTCCTTTGAAAACTTGGATTTATTCCATGAAGAAGATTATCAACCACTGTTGTGCTCATATATTGATAAAGGTGAGGGTATTTCTTTCCTGGAGAAGGATCCTTGTGACGATGTTTTCCAGCTCCCTTTGACTACTTTATCTCGCTATGTCACTAAAGGTGTAGTTGGGAAGCATGTCCTTTGTATTAAGTTTTATATGAGGAAAATATTACTTTTAGAATTCCAGGGTAGGTTGAATACCTCAAGAAGAAGTTTATTATCTCAATATTTTAGCCTTCCCTTAAGAAATTGTGAGTCATCCTCGATGTTCTTACTAGTCCCTTCCCAGAACTCAGATTGTGAAGATGTCCAAGGTAGCCAACCTTCAGACTCTTTGAGTCAGTCTATTGAACCTTTGGTTTTTCACAATCCCTTTATGAGAGGTATTGAGCACTTTCCTGAGAGTGTGACTTGGCATAATTTTTTCCTTCCCTCCCGCCTCCATGAGCTAGACTTTATGATTTCAGATGATACAATACATTTTATAACTCATGTTATTTTTGTGCTTGACTTATCATTGTTTTGGTTTATGATGAAGCACAGAGGCAGGTGTTATGAGATATTGCTAGGATGGTTTCACTGGTTATTTGACTACACCTAGCATTCAACCAACAGGTAAGTAGAGGTAAGTTAGGCATTTACATCCATTGTATATACCATATGCATGACATGCTAGTGTAGTGTAGTTTMATTTTGTATTATTTCATTATGTATATATGCATGTTCACTTTTATTCCACTCTATCATATATGAGCRAGGGGTGATATCATCACCCTRAAGATTACYGATTCATTTTGTTGAGATATAGTAGATACATGTCATTCCAGATATGATGAGGTTCTMATGCGCTATACGGTGAGCACATGTCCCTGATTTGGAGCTAGATGTTATCCCCTATCCTAGGGATAACTAAGGAGATCATGTCTYGAKGCSCATAGGTCCTAGACATGGAGTTTCGAGAGCCAGTTGAATTGATCATGCCCCTAGAGGGCCCATWGTTTCTTCAATGCAACCCACCTATCAATAACAACAAYGTCCATCCCACCAACCTCGTTCTGAGGTAGAAGTAAGTCTTTCTCCATGAGGTAATGAGTCTGGGTATCATGGTATGTGTCACCCTGATTTTTGAAGCACTTGAATATGTTKCACTGAACTCTCCTTCATTTCATAACGTTTKCTTSGAAATTMTGATCTTTAAATTGTTCATACATGGGAGGGTGAAAAAATTCCATAGTAAGTTGGTTCCCCTTTAGGATGAGTTKCCACTGGGTGGGTCTATGAAAGGTCTCATCCATTATGTCCATATTTATGAATTTCCATCATTATTCCTCTCATCTCCCCCTACCTTGGTTCRAGCATTGGGTTTTCCAYGCTAGGAAGGGTTGTACCTTGCCTTGTGGGAAGAAGGGGATAAAGGCCCAGAGGGTAAAAGTAGCTGGCAAGAGTTAAAAKCCAAAATGAAACCTTTGAGATGCTTCACCCAGGGATTCCYGAGAAAGGAGTAAAARGATTCTAAGTARGAAAAGGGGGACCCGTAAGATGAAACAAAACTCAAGGTACTAGTTGGTGGATGGGAGGTATCATCATGAGCCAACCTATTAGGTCCACAKGCATGTAGCAGTATGACACTACCATCTATTTGGTCACCAAAATAGAGTATTGGCTCTTGGTGGCATAGCCAAGAGAAAGAGGGTCTAATCACAATCCAACCTTCTCATTTCYGTGAAATGCTTGTGGGTAACACTATCACTTCTAGTCACCACRCTAGGATAATGTCCCCCAACTTTTCACTTGAAAAGAAAAAGACTAAAAAGAAATGATAATAAGAATAAAAGGCATTGAATGRGATAGGAAACAATGAAATCCATGATAAGGTGCAACTCACCCTCTAYARAGGCACCCATAGGCAAGACCTACATTTCCCTGTTATCACTGCACCCTCTTCCCAAAMATTCCCCTACACCATTTCACACACTTACATGACCTAGATTGGCTCTCACCTAGAAAACACCTCAAACTTAAGGAGGATTATCCCAATAGGAMATCATGAGACCCTATCCAAACCTGACTTGTTAGACTGCATAATGTCTTTGAGAATTTGTCTGGGTAAAGGGGCGTTTGATGCACATGTTTGGGTAATTAGATTATTGGATGTGATTGACAATGTTATGATCCMTRTGACTTATGAGCCCATGGAGGGTGTACTAGTTGTTACTACAGGACTTTTCCCGGTGGACAGGTGCATATGGGGGAATGATTAGGTCAAACCTCCATGGGGTTGAAATCCCAACAGATCAATGTTTTGACCCCACCRTGGGGAAGGGGAAAMTAGAGGCTTGCACCAGAAAAAAGGAAGGACGTTGCACCAGGGACACTCTGGTAGACCTAAACTCAGGGGTTTGTTTCCTTTCCACTTGGATGTTGACCCTTGAGGGCACATGCCATCATCATGTTGACCCTGACATCATTCAAAGTTGGGGTTTGAGGTTATCATGACAATTGTGTGCTTATTGGTATGTGTGGCATCATCCAGGGCCTTTGGAGGCCAAATTTCCAGCTTCTGTAGCCCAATGTTCCACCTTGAAGGCTCAACGTCACTCTAGAAGTGCATGACATCACCTCTAAAAGTGATTTTAGGGTTTAATTATTTGAATTTGTGTAAAAAATGGATTTTTCATTTAAGTTGGCCATGTCGTCCTTTTGATGACCTAATTTTAATTAAAGGTCATAAGTATTGTATAAATAAGAGATAAAAACTCTCATTTTATCATCATTGACTCATCACACAAGTGTGAGGTATGAAATTTGCACCCTTTTCAAGGGTTATTGGCTGAATGTTTAGGCACACTTCTTGGAGGAGGCTAGTTTTGGTGTTTCTTGGATATTTTCATGGTGGAGGATCTTCAACTAAGTTTTAAGCTTGATTATTCTTGGTGAAGTAAGTATAAAATATGCATTTCTTTATTGTGAATGAATGCTTATGGTAAATTTTACTTTTTCATGTCAAAGATTATGAAATTGCTTGCTTGAAACCCTAGGAGAAAGGCAGAAGTTATTATCCTTTTCTCTATAATTTTCTACTTGCTTAAATTTCTCAAGGAGCACCATATATAGAAGTGGATACTAGAGCCCTACCATTTTAGTAGTCTAGTAACCCTAATTCCTTGCCTATTGCATATTTTATTTCAAATTTTCTAAGGAGAAGAGAAATCGATAGGGCCTAACTTTCCTTACTTTCTAGCAATTACCTCTAGGACTTGGAAGTTTGAGGCCTTGGGTTACCAAAACCTCTCTCATATTCTCCATCTCCTTTGACTAAGTATTATCATTGCTATTTTCCTCTAATATTTGTTGTTGTTATCATTGACTCCATTACCCTAAAAGGCACTAGTCTACTCACTACAAGTGATTGATTGATCAAACAACTTTCAAACCATCTTCCTTGGAGCATTTAATAACTTATACTAACCCTAGATTATCCAAATTCATTGACTAACTTGCTGTTGTTTCAAAATATTGCTACAACCATCTAAAAACAACAAATTAACCCTAAAAGTGACATGTTATGCTAGCTAGACATTGCTAAAACTGCTTATGACTATCTAATATCAATTTTCCTAGTTAAAGCTATTATTTCAAGTCTTTTCTCAAGCATTTTGAAGCATAATTATTGTGGTTGTTACAAATTTATCATTGTTTTTATAACTATTATACTTCTGCAATTTTATATCATCTAGTCTATTTTCTAATATTTCATTGTCTTATTAAGCATTAATATCATTTTGGTACTTAGAAAGTGCCCCTTTTTCTCTTTGTTGTCTTGTTCTGGGAAGGTACACAATATTACTCATTTGCTTCATCTCTAATAAGACTCAAAAAACCTTTTGACTTGAGTGACCGGAGAGAGGGGAGGGAATTTCTTGTATCATTTTCCTTATACTTCTCAAACCCTCAGGTCATTGAGGATGTCTCCCCTGGGGTACCGTGACATACTGCTAAATATAAAGGGGTTTCTGATCTGGATTATTTTCGGCACGAAATGAGAGCGGAGATATAATAAAGAAATGCACAGAGATATTGAAAATATTCAATAATCTAACAGAAATGTATCAGAGATGCAACCATAAACATAGATATATAGTAATACATGATTTCTATTAATCAAAGAAATGTACAGAGACTGTAAAAATACAGAGAGAAAGACTCGCTAGAATGGTGGCAACTTATCTCTGAGAAGAGATGTGACGACTACTCGCAGTCACAAGAAGATGATTACAATGAGGCTCTGGAGGCCTTTTTACAATAATTAGGAATGCCAAAAACCCTAGACATCCAAAAACCTAACCCTGGGAGATGAAGCACCAAAAGTCATGTCGGCCCCGTTTGGGTAAGTGAGTACATCAACTTCCCGAGGTCGTAACTTTTGCATACGGTCTTCGTTTTAGGCATGTGATAGCTCGTTGGAAAGGTATCGTCGAGGAAATTCATTTTGGGGTTTCAATGATTCCTTCGACTATCATTGAGAACCTCTATCTATAAAAAACTTCATTTAGGCCCTCAAAATGACCCCGGAAGTTAAAACCTGCTAAAAATAGTAAATTGCTAAAATTGCTAGAAAACTGTTTTGAGCCAGTCGAAAAAGGTGGGTGGCCACCGATATCCACTTGGGTCAATCCTCCCTCCTTAGGAAGTAATGGTATCCATTGTGTTGAGTTCCTAGGGGAGAGGGAAAAGCATTTGCTAGATCTGCATCTGGGTGAGCTGCTTGTATTGTTAGAGACGTCGCGCTGCTTAGTTTGTGGAAGTCTGTTATGAACCTGTTGAAGTTGAGGTTGTTAAACAAGTCAAGCTACATGAGTGGAAGGTGTGCAGAAGGAATCTTTGTTCTTTGTTGCAACCTTGTCAACCTGCTTCTATTGGATAGAAGGTGCAGGGGGCGAGACTGTAGTGGTTGCAATGTCCTTCTGCTCCCCTTTTGAACAAATTGTGAAGAAGCTAAATTTCTCAGTATGAGATACTACCTTGTGACACTTTTTAGGTGAAATAATAGTTGGAACTACCTCTGGTATTATGTAGAGATGGCCCCCCAAATTAACAATGACACTATGGGGTCGAGACTCATAAATAGCATGGCGCTTCCACATATATGTCTGGTCTAAGAGATCATCACAGACATCCAGTGGGGCAACATCACATAATACCTTGTCCTTGAAGGGATGGATGTCGTATGACAATCGACATTGCTAGCTGACACGAAGATCTCGTCCTTGGCGAAGCCACCCAATGTTGTATGGCTGCGGGTGTGGTGTTGTCGACAATCCCAACTATTTGACAACCTCTGCTGAGATGAGGTTCTTCTAGCTTCCGCTATCAACAATAAAATGCAGCGGGGTCCCCTTCACCCACATCTGTGAAGGAAAAAGGCGCTCCCCCTCTTCAGGATCTGTTGGTTCTTCTATTTGAATTGCTGCAGTCGCGACAATAGCAGTGGGGTCTGCGTCAATGATATGTCCTTTACCTGTATTTTCATAATCAGATTCAGAATCAGGGTTCAACTCCTTGTCTTTGATCTCGGCCACCAATGACTGTTTTGAGCGACATTCATTGGTGTTGTGCCAGGGGATTTTGTGGAAATCACACCATTTTCCGGTGTCCTTCTTTGTCTTCCTATGACCCTTCTTTTCCTGTGTCTTGGACTGGTTTTCGGGAGATTGTTTGTTAGGGCCATCTTTGTCATACTTTGGTTGTTGCAAATTTGTAGAATTGAATTCCCGTTTGTTCTGGTGCTTAAATTTCTGCTCAATTTTAACAGCATATCGATAAGCAGCACCGAGTGATGAGATGTCCAGAAAATCTATTTCATTCTGGATGTATCTGTGTAGAGCCCCATGGTATTTCAGAACCAAATGTCGCTCAGAGTCTTTGATACCCAACTTGGTGCGCAAGGTATGGAAGGTATTGGTGAACTCTGGAACTGCTTGGCCCCTCTCTTGCCATAGTGTGGTCCATCTCATGTACTGGTCTTCATAGTTGCCAACAGGGTAATACTGTTCCTTTACCGCATCCATAAAAAAATCCCAAGTGGGATCGGCCCCATATATTCCAGACTCCTCTGTGGAACTTTTCTCCCAGTAAGTTTCCC
>ML819387.1:28197-42702 GCA_009831015.1 Picea engelmannii
GAATATTTTCTTTTTGTTTACTTTCATGTTTCCATTTTTATATTTCTTTTCTTTCTTGGGAGCTTCTTCTTCATCGCTATTTGAATTCTTAGCATAAGAAAATTTAGTAGCAAAATGACCAATTCCATCACAATTAAAACATTTCAATGGAAACATACCTTTGTACTTGCTGGTTCCTTTCTTCAACTTCCTTACAAAATTTTCCATTTCTTCATCTTCATCTGACTCATCGTTGCAACTAGAATTTGATGTTGACTTTTGGTTTTTATTCTTCTTTGTCTTATTGGATGCTTTGAAAGTTGCTTCCTTCCTAGATGGATTATCTTTCTTTGTTCTCATTTCATAAGCTATAAGGATTCCAAGTAACTCATCCATACTCAACGTAGCTAGATATTCTCTTTATTTTAGGGATGAAATCTTAGGATCAAATCTCATTGGAAGAGACCTTAGTACCTTTTGAATAATGATCAAATCTTTGATTTCATCTCCCAATCCTTTCATGGATTTCACTATTTCATCAACTCGCAGAAGTTAATCTACAATATATTCATCTTCAGTGGTTCAAATTGACCTCGATAAGTTTGAAGCTTGGCCCCTTTCACTTTGGCATATCCTTCGTAGACATTCTGAAGTTTGTCCCAAATATCCTTTGCATAGTCACAGGCATAACCTTGACATATTGTTGGCATAGGGCAGACCCAAGGTTCAATGCTCAAGAGCGCACCAATAAACCCAAGCTACTGGGCCTTTCGGCAGCACCTGCGAAGCAAATGCAGTCTCACCCAAAGAAACTATGAGGGGGTTGCAAGACAGAGATGTCTACAACCAGGGGAATATCGAGTGGATCTAGTAGAACAACAACACAATATGAATCTATCACTTATCAGGCTAGATCTATCCTGCACAATTATAGATATGATCTACTGCAACAATGCAAACAACAAAATAACGACAACATAGATCAAATAATCAATCACACATCCACAACACAAGGTATACGTGGTTCACCCTCTCTCTAGGGCTACATCCACAGAACTGTGCTTATGATTTATTAAAGGAAAGCATACAGTTCTTATCTGCACTCTCAGCTAGCAAATCTTCTTTCTTCTTCCTCTTTCTCTCCCCTTCTTGCACACTGAGCTGCAGGACTCAACCTTCGTACACAACTGAAGATCTTACAATACAATCCTTTCTCTCAATAGAGCTATACAAATCCTCAACAACCAATATATGATGAACAACCTGACCCAGGTCCTCTTGACCTTTATTTATACATTACAATCAGTCACCGACAGCCTTAGGTCGAAACTTAGGTGCCAAAACTCTAAATACTAAAACCCTAGGTGTCTAAAACCCTAGGTCAACTTGACTCTCTTTTTCCGGGCTTCGCCAGCCTGTCTTTCCTTCCTTCTCGTGTGGTGCTCCAAAGCATCCCATGGTGGATTTTCCCACTTTCTGAGTCATTCTCGATCCATCTCCCTTGTTGATATGTCATCCTCGATATCCTCATCCAACGGCTTGCTTTTCCGCACTTCGCTCCATCTTTTCTACTCTTTTTCTCACTTCGACCTAGGGACATTCACTATGTATCCCACGAAGCTCGCTCTTTATCTTTTCTTCCTTGTACTTCGCTTCCTTCCATAACCAAGGGCCAACAGGCCCCCAACACTCACCTGTGACTCATCCCGAGGCACTTCAGATCTGGTTCCTTTGTTTTTCTTCGACATGGATTGCGCAGTGCAGCCTCTGCTTTCTGCTTTATGCCTCCTTTCCATCCCTATGCAAAATATCTTTTCTGTGTCTAGTATCCAGTTTCAACTGCACCTAGTACCTGGACCCTTTTCCTCATGTCTTTACTTAGAGCTGTGAGGCAGCTAGCTGTCATAGTACAACTTCAGCCGACTCCCATTCACCAATCCTTCTTTCCATTTTCCACTCAACGTCTTCAGCTGCGTAGCTCCTCTTTTTGTGACATAGGCGATCTCATATGGTCCAAGCCAATGTGTTCTAAACTTCCCAGGGTGTTTTGTAAACTTATTGTCATACATCAACACTAAGTCACCTTTCTTGAATTCTTTCTTCTTAATGTTCCTGTCATGATAGGCCTTCTCTCTCTCTCCTTCTGAACTTGCTGATGGAACCCATCAATGAATTTGTCTTCTTCCAGTTCAACCAACTGTGCAAGCCTTTCGTGAACAACGCCCATATCATCCATGTCTGTGAATGCAACAATCCTTAAGCTTGGTACCAAATATTCCATTGGGACAACAACTTCAAGACCATAAACCAATTTGAAAGGGGTTTGCATTGTTAATTTCTTACAAGTGGTTCTATAGGCCCATAGTACTGCAGGTACTCTCAAATCCCAGTCATCCTTGTTCACACTGAAAATCTTCATTAATGTTGTTTCCAAGATCTCGTTGAACGCTTCAACTATCCCATTTTCTTGTGGGTTCAGGCCAAATGGAATTACTATATATTGGTAGGATCCCCATTTGGTGGCAAACGTGGTCTTGTGGTGGTCCTCCTTGGAAATCCGGATCTGATGGTATCCTGAAAAACCATCTGTAAAAGAATATACCTCATGGCCTCCCACGTTATCTAATACTTCATTAGTGAATGATGTAGGAAAAGGGTCATGTAGACAGGCATCATTCAACTTCCTGAGGTCCACACATATCCTGATCTCACCTTGCGTCTTCTTGTCTTGTACTACCATAGGGCTGATCCACTCTGATTCTTTGACAGGTTCAATAATCCCTGCTTCCAGCATTCTATCGAGCTCAATCCTTACTTTTTCCTTGTATTTCGGGTTCAACCTGTAGGGTCTTTTCTTGACTAGCTTTGCATCTGGTTTCAAGGGTATTCTCATCTCTCCCATAGGTCCTTTGATTCCCTTCATATCAGTGAACTTGGTCAGGAACAAGTCCTGATATTCGTGCAACAACTCTGTAATCTTTTCAATGGTAGAAACATCCCAATAATCTCCGACATTGGCAAGCTTTGGTGTCTCCTCTGTTTCATTGTTGATCTTTTTTATCTTGATTGGCTGACCAATAAATGGTAGCTCCACTCCTGGTCCTTCCACATCTCTTTGGACTTCTGTCTCAGTGATGTTTACCTTTCTGGGATCATCATCATTGTCGGCATTGATGTTGTAACATCCTTGCAATTTATGGAATGGCACAATCCATTCATCTTCTTCTTGTTCCATAGGGAGGCTAGATTCCTCTTCGAATACCCTCTCTCTCACAATATGTAATGCATGGTATACTGAAGGAAATTCACTTTCAAATAAAAAGGTGGTTACAAAATTTTGAATCATACCTTCCCAATCTGCAGTGATGAGGTGCAGCTCCGCTTGAAGGTACCAGTTGATAGGAAGTGTGTCCAGCGTGTTAATGAATTGGTGCACCCATTGTTTTCAAGGGATGTCACTCTAGGCCTCTTCACAGCTTCACACATGGTCCTTTGGGCAAACTCAACCTATGTACCTCACTTCACAGCTTACTGCTTGTGCTGAGAACCACGCTGTCATCAAAGTTTGACATTGTGTCTAGTCTGTGATGTTTCTTTTGTGCATCCCCCACCATCTTGTTGGTGTGTCTTTCATGGCCTCATCCATTGCCAATAGCCTCTGTTGTGTTGGTATACTTGTCTCAAACTCTGATAAGAATTTTTCTAAAGGGTTCAACCCATCAAATGTGGGTAAGTTACTCACTATTGTGCCGATCCAACAAACCTCTCTGGTTAGTCTATCACATCTTCTGGTAGAGACTTCATNTTGTGTTGGTATACTTGTCTCAAACTCTGATAAGAATTTTTCTAAAGGGTTCAACCCATCAAATGTGGGTAAGTTACTCACTATTGTGCCGATCCAACAAACCTCTCTGGTTAGTCTATCACATCTTCTGGTAGAGACTTCATACATCTGGTTCTGCTAGTTTTCCAGCACTTCTTCTGAGTCTGATGAACATGCGTTGTCACTTCGCCAGCTCAGATTCCCATCGGCTGTAGGATTGATATAATCCTACTGTCTGGCTATTAGTTGGTAGATGTTTTCTAGTTCGTACGCGTGGTGGTCTTCTCTGATAGGATCCGTGTATCTAGGACCCTCATATGGATCTAAAGGTGCAATGTCCCTAAGGCCATCTCTTTCAAATGTCATATGCCTCTTCTTTAGATCGATAACAGTAGAATTGTTGAAGGCCCAATCAATTCCTAATAATGCAGGGTAAGGGCAGTTGTCATCAATAATTTCAATTACCTCAAAATCTGCAAAGGTTCTAACTCCATCGATGTCCACAGGGACATGTTCCAACCATCCAAATGGGCTAACAACTTGCTGATTAGCCATGCGAAGTCTGATAGGGGAATATATTAACTTGGGTTTTCCCATTAGTGCCCATGTTTTCTTCGTAATAACATTGACCTCCGACCTTAAGTCGAGGACCACATAGTCTATATCATACTCTCCTATCTGAGCATTCAAGTGTAATTCTTTATTTGTACTTCTCTTCTTACCAATCTGGTGTACTGCCCTATTCAGTAAGGGGTCTATCTTTCCTAGTTCATACGGTTTGACCAGATTTTGCAGTTCTTGTATAGATTTCCCATCTTTAAGCAGTTCTATAAACATATATAAGAAACTAACAAGTTTACTTACCTCTTTTCCCTCTCTGGGTGAAGCAAACTGATCAAATGCATGAGTCATTCCATATTCTCTTATTCCTAGTTGTGTTTTTGAAGAATAAGACCCTTGATCTACTTTGAATTCTTGCCTAGCCTCTTCAAAGATTTGCCTTTCTTTCTTCACATCAAAAGCTTGAGTCCTCCCTGCAGCTTTCCTGATACCTGAGTTTTATGCGATTTTTGCCTGGGATATTCTATCCTCTCCTATAGCAACGCCTCCTCGAGTAATAACAGTGACTCTAGGGTCTGCTTCGTGAGGTTCATCATATATCAGTTGTACTTGTGGGTTCTACTAAGGTCCTCATCTTTCTTGAAGCTTAGCCAACAACATAGGGCAGTCCTCAATGATGTGCTCGAAAGAGTTGCAATAACTGCAAGTGGTACCAGGGTTCTGACAGTCCCTTGCTAGATGTCCTAGCTGCATGCAGTTATAACAGATTATTTGTCCTCGGCCTCATCCCATACCTCCTCCTCATCCTCATCCTCTGAATCCACCGCGAGGGTTGAAATTTCCTCTTCCCGGGGAGTTATATTGTGCACTATTTCCTTCTTGATGTACTTCGCCTTGGATCTTATATATGTCTCTTGATCTTTCATGCATCAGGTTGAAGGCCCTACAATCTATATCATCATGCCCTACGGAATTACAGAATGTGCAATACAATTTTGTGGGTGTCTGAACATACTTCTGCATATAGTAGCACTCACCAGGGTGATGTCAGGTTTTGTAGACTTCGCACCAGGGCATATTAACTTGATTCAAGGGGCTCGGTGCTCCTGAGGCCAAATATTCATTAAACAAGGGATATTGTTATTTATCATGACCTTTGGGTCTACATATTACACACCAGATATCTTCTCTTTTGTCCTTCCCCTTGTCCTTCTTCAAGTCCTAGACATGTAGAGATAAACTAGTCAGCTGGCTCAAGATCTGGCTCATACCTGAGCTAGATTCTCCCATAAGTGCTGATTCGAGCTTCATGGAGATCTCGAAAGATTCTCCCTGTGAAGCAATATTATATTACATCAGGGGAACTCTGATATGTGGTAAAAGAGAAGCAATGAACCATTCTTTGTTTTGTTCATCTGGGATCTTAAAAGTCAATCAGCCTGTTAGGGTCTTGAATCTCTGGTCAAACTCCCAAACAGGTTTGGCTACCTTCTGTTTGATCTCCTTCAGCTCAGTAATACACTGTGACTCCGACTTGGGTTTTTTAAACTCTGTAATTAGTGCGCTCTTGATCTCATTTAGTGGCTTAGGTTGCACAAGTCCTTGAACAAGCTTCATGTACTAGCTCAATGCACGATCCCTCAGTGTAGTGATGAACTAGTTTCTTTTAATAGCTTTGTCGATGACGTTTTTAATGTTTCATATGGCCTTGCATAGGAACCAGTGCTGGTCAGGATCTTTAGATCCATCTCCTATAAAGATAGAGAGCCTCATCTCATCTGCCATGAATTTGCCTAGGTTTCCTATCTGAGTAGATGCTGAACTGCTAGTAATAGTATTCTGCGGACTCTGGTGATTCGGGATACTCTGATGACTTAATGTTTCAGAAATAATAGGAGGATTGATATTACTTACTTCAGTGGCCTACACAGTTCCTGAGGTTTCTGGCTCTTTTTGGCGAAGTTCTTCAACTGCTTCTTCCTCTGCTCTATGGGTTTCTGAGTGCTCTTCATCTGTCAGATCTGCCTCTTCTCCACTGTAGAAACCTTCTTCCCCATAGTTTTTCTTAAATAGGTTCTCAAGGTGAACTCCTCTAAATACTCTTCCACTGCGCATGTGTCTAGCTTCTGTGTCACTGTCTCTGTCTTAATTTTTGAACATTATCCTTTTCAGATCCAACCAATCTACTGTATCTTTAATATGTGGTTTTCATGCAAGAGCATCTTGATTCTTAACTTCAAAAAATGCAAAAATCTCCCTCGGGGTCCCTTGAAAAAGTATCTCTCGGCCTAGCTATATGATTATGTTCTGTCACCAACAAATTCAGTTATATACCCTCCAATGGTACTATCAAACCAGTGATCTATAGCTCTGGATACAATGTTATCAACTCTCTTGACCTTCTGGATCAACATCAATGTCCAAACCACAGGAGGTCTAGATCTGATCTCGAACTGTGTGTCAGCTAACATAGCCAACCACTCGTATAGCTCCTAGTGGATTCCTTCAAAGAAGATCTCGTGAATGTCGGTGAAGATGTATCTTTGTAGCCAATCCTCAATACTCAGCTTAAGGTTATTTTTCTGGGCTTCAACGAAGTCCCTCTCTTGATTTTCTATCCACTTTTGAATCCATGTCTTTGATGGGAACCACCTTGACATTCCCTCATGAAGTTTCTTGTCCTGACAACAAAACCATTTGTTGGCACAGGGCAGACCCAGGGTTCAACGCTCAAGAACACACCAACAAACCCAAGCTATTGGCCCTTTCGGTAGCACCTGCGAAGCAGATGCAGTCTCACCTGAAGCAGCTATGAGGGGGTTACAGGACAAAGATGTCTACAACTAGGGGAATATCAAGTGGATCTAGTAGAACAACAACACAATATGCACCTATCACTTATCAGGCTAGATCTATCCTACACAGTTATAGATCTGATCTACTACAACAATGCAAACAACAAAATAACAACAACAAAGATCAAAGCATCAATCACACATCTACAACACAAGGTATACGTGGTTCACCCTCTCTCTAGGGATATGTCCATAGAACTGTGCATATGATTTATTAAAGGAAAGCATACAGTTCTTATCTGCGCTCTTAGCTAGTAGATCTTCTTTATTCTTCCCCTTTCTCTCCCCTTTCTTCTCACTCAGCTACAAGACTCGACCTTCGCACACAACTGAAGATCTTACAATACAATCCTTCTCTCAACAGAGCTATAACAATACTCAATAACCAATATATGATGAACAACTTGACCCAGGTCCTCTTGACATTTATTTATACATTACAATCACTCACCGACAACCTTAGGTCTAAACTTAGGTGCCAAAACCCTAGGTGTCTAAAACCCTAGGTCAACTTGACCCTCTTTTTCTGGGCTTCGCCATCTTGTCTTTCCTTCCTTCTCGCACAGTGCTCCAAAGAATCCCATGGTGGATTTTCCCACTTTCTGAGTCATTCTTGATCCATCTCCCTTGCTGATCTGTCATCCTCGATCTCCTCATCCAATGACTTGCTTTTCCTCACTTCGCTCCATCTTTTCTGCACTTTTGCTCACTTTGACCCAGGGACAGTCACTGTGTATCCCACAAAGCTCGCTCTTTACCTTTTCTTCCTTGTACTTCACTTCCTTCCATAACCAAGGGCCAACACATATACTGAACTAACTAGATCACCCAGAATAGTATTTGTAGCCTTCAAATTATTTTCAAAAAGTTTCTTACCAGTTGTATCTATTGGTATCAAAGCAGGTTCCTTCAGAAGAAACAATTTAACCATTGGAAGGTAGATCATGGAGTGCACTAAGAATGGAATGCCAATGTTTGATGGTCAGAACTATTCCTTCTGGAGTAGAAGGATGAAAGCATTTGTGTAAGCACAATGATTTGATGTCTGGAAATCAATAGTATATGGATACAAAGCACCCACCATTAATAATGAAACAAAACAACAATATTTGTGTGACATGGAGAATAATTCAAGCCTAAAACTTTTACTTAATCAACCATCACCTCTAGAAATTCATTAACACTGTTGGAAAGTTGGTTGACATCAATGAAAACCAAATGTATAACAACACCCCCCTTTGGCATGGATGAAAACACTAATGGAATGCATTGATGCAACACTCATTCTCATATGCTCATGCTCCCCCTATGACCATCTTCCCTTCGGTCTTCATGCCATTTCTATTTTCTCTCCCCCTTTTAAATTAATGGAAAATGGTATCTCCCTTTGGGGCTGCTCCCCCTATCTTTATGGCAGGAAGACAAGGGGAACAAAGGTCACAGGGGGAGCATGAGCATGTGAGAATGAGTGTTGCATCAATGCATGCCATTAATTTTTGCATCAATTCCAAAGGGGGAGATTGTTGGATAGTTGGTTGTCATTGATGTCAACCCTTGGAGAAGTCAGGAAGCCCCATAGATGTGGTTGATATTGTTGGTGAGTTAGTTATTGTTGATGTCAACAAGAGTGGTTGATGTCAACAATTGTGATGGGTGCATTTTGTTGGCCCTTGACCTATTTTGGGACTTTGACAGCCTTTCAAAGGAGGAGCATAGAACGAAGCAGGGATCACGGGATCTCGACCCACTTTTGGGTCCCCTTTTGGGTTTTTGGGAACATGTAATGGGATTGGGATGTCGACCCATGGGTTTACCCACGCTTAGGCCTATTTTGTAAAGTATAAATAGATGTATAGGCATAATCATAAAAGATATGCATCTATGTGTTGTTGTATGAATAGCTAAGTGATGGATCTATGTGATTGAAGTGTATATGTGAGATTTGCAGAGATAAGTGCAAGTCACTGTAAGAAGTTGAGGAAGGCTTTGTGCTGTAACGCAAGGAAGAAGGATCTAGCGAGTTGCGCAGATCTTCTGTCCTATGTGGAGTAAGGGTTTTGAGGCTCTATGCTTGTAACCGATTGACCGAAGACAATAAAGAAGAAGAGTTGGTGGACATAGCCCCAAGGTGGGGGTGAACCACATAAACATTGTGTTGTCTTACTTCGTGCTTGTCTTAATGTGTTTATGTATTCTTTTGCTAAATACTTGAGATGATTAGATATATCTACTTATGCTCGGTGCTAATGATGTGTAGAATGCTAGATCTGATCTATAGGAATGTGTTGAGTGATTAATCTACTAGATATGACCTATTTATTGATGCTAAGTGCTTAATATAGTAGATTAGTGTGGATACTGCGTGGCCCTGTTTTATCAACGAAGTGGTTATTGATTGTATATTGTGGAACTGATAGTGCTAAGTGCTCTATTAAGTTGTATAATCACATATCTGTGTCCCAGCTAAAGTGGCAGACACTTGAGTCCTGCAACCACCCCTGCCTCTACCTCGAGTGAGAATTCATCTGCTTCACAAGTGTTTCCGAAAGGGCTGGTAGTTAGGGTTTTGTTGGTGTGCTGTTGTAGCATTGAACCCTGGGTCTGCCCCTATGCCAACAAATGGTTCCATTGCTAGGACCTGAAACTGTGATTTTTGGGAACTAAGGAAGAAGAAAATTTGTGCAAAGATTTGATCTGAAAGTATGAAAGCTCTGTGCATAGATCTGTTTCCCTAGTGCGCAACATTTTACTTGACATGTGAAGCTTTGTGCCAAGAGGAAGGTCAGATCTGAAGAAAAGAAGTCCGATCTGCAGAAAGGAAGGTCATATCTGAAGAAAACAAGTCTGATCTGCAGAAAAGAAGGTCATATCTCAAGAAAAGAAGTTCAATCTGAAGAAAAGAGGTAATATCTGTAAGCTCTATGCTTTGATAAAGGTAAGAATAGTAGAAAAAGTCTAGATCTGAAAGCTTTGTTCTCTATAAAAGTAAGATAAGTGAATTTTTTTGTTTCTAGAGTATGGATCTAGGTATGTTTGATAGATTATGTCCTAGCTTAAAAACTAGGGCACTAATAGATGAAAAAAGGTTTGATATGAATAGATTTGATAAGAATAATGAAATATATGTTATACCTATGCATAGAAAGAATGTTTGGACTACAAATGGATGCAGGATCCTAGAAAGAATTTATTGCAGGTTAACTCCTATGATCCTAGTGCATAGTACAAGATAAGTTGGGGATCATTTAAAAGAAAGAGAGGATTAACCCTTTGTTATAGTTGCAGAAAACTGGGACATCTTGCTAAAGAATGCCCTGGGAGAACACCTAGTTGTCTTTGTTGCAAATCTGTGGACCATGAAGTGTTGGATTGCCCCAGAATGATTACTAAGCTTGAAGGAATGAATTTGAATCAAGAAAACCCTAAGGCAACTCCAAAGGATATAGCAGAACCCCAGTAAAAATCAGAGAAAGCATTACTATAGATAAAAGAAACATTGAGCGACCACCGACATGTTAGATTATCAGAGATATTCAAAGAAAAAGAATGCATCGAAGCAAGAATAGGAGACTTTGACATTGAATGTGTTCTAGATGAATAAAAATAGGTGAATATCATGACAAAAAGAACTTGGGAAGATATAGGAAGGCCTGCTATGATTCCTTCATTAGGAGGACTAGGGTTATTCAGAGGAGAACTGGTAAACCTATGTGGAAGGCTCCCTCAGATACCTATGACTGTCAATGGAACTTTGACACAGGAAGATGTTGAGATTATTAAATTCATTGAAGACCACACCCCGTTTACCATGTTAATAGGAAAACCTTGGATTGACAGAGATCAAGCCAGATGAAAGAAAGAAAAAGAAGTTTTGGAGCAGAAGAAGCAAGAATTAAAAAATTTCATGACCAGAAGGATCACACAATTGATTGAAGAATAGGAGAACAAACCAAAGCTATTTGACACTAGAGACTCTGATGTTAAAGCTACAAGACCACTAGAAGACCCACCGAAGACTGAAGTACTTACTCCAGATAAAGAAGAAGTGTTACCCATGAAAGAATCTCAACAGTGCGCAGTGGCTATGTTAAAAGAAGATAAGAATCAGAATGGAAAAAGACACACCGAATTGAAGCTCACTGAAAAGAAGGATAGAAAGCTAAGCAAGAAGAGGGATAAGATTAAAAAATTACAGAAGGTTCCAGAGGGAACTTCGCAGAAACAAAATTTGCAGAATTGGAGCTTCGCCGGGATATTAGAACAATGACATAGGGAACTTCACCGTGGTGAATAAATATAGCCATTGGGACCAATATATCCATTAGACTGCCATTACGAATGGGTCAGAAATTTTTTATAGCTCAACACTTGACTGTTAGACCGCACCATAATGGATCGAACAAGAGTTAATGGAGGCTCATAACCATTGCAAGTGAACCATTCGCATGGGAGATGCTGGAAGGTGTGACCTTCCCGGATATTGAACCCTTTGAACCTCTGGCTACGAAGTTCAGTACACTGTGGTACTCCAGTGACATGAACAAGTAGTGGCAGTCCAATGCCATCTTCCAAACTCATTACAACCAACTGAAGACAACCATCCAGTCTGAGCCTCGGATGACCCCGAATACCCTCCACAGGTTTCGACCTCTAATGAAGTTCAGCGCGGAACACCATTTTATCTACATCATAGCGTGCGCTGATGAGCATAAACAACATCTGCAATCATACTACAAGCTGATGGAGGAAGACTCAGAAGAGATTACTAAGGAATGGTCAGTGGACCTCCTCATCCTAGCAGAGCTATCTGATATTGACAGTCTAGAAGCAACGCACGATACACCTAGACCAAGCAAGACAAAGAAACATGAGGATGCCCAAGATGTCAACAGTACCTCGACAAAGACTGCTTCTATCTCACCTGAGAAAGGAGGTGATGGCGGAGAGATAGATGATGCAGAAGTCAAACAGAAGAAAGGCGAGGTTACACCGCCTAGAGATGAGGAGGAACCCTCCAAGAAAAGGAATGTTTCCCCACTGAAACCCTCATCCTGGAAGAAAGTGAAAGCCATTAGGACTAAATTTGAGACCACCCTCACCTCAGACAACTTCAACTTCACCATCGCAGCACTAAACGATGCTTCACTGGAGATAGAAGAGAAGCACGAAGCTAAACAGGAGGAGGTGTTCAAACGGATCAAGGTTGAACTCCAAGGGATGTAGTAGGTATTACAGTCCAGCCGCATAGTTTCTACTGTGCCTCTATTAGCAGGAACATCAGAAATGGGAGATGATCCAGCTCAACTCCACCAGATCACTGATACAGTCGAATCTCGCCTTCGATGAGCACATGAGGAGACAACGCAAGCCACCCAGGATTTGGCGCAAGCATAGGGAGATCTTCTAGAGAAACGTAGTATTGTAGAATGAGAGAATCTTGATCTGCAAGAGAAGTTCGATGAAGAAAATTCCCAGCTGCATAAAGAAAAGGAACAGTTGCTCGTAGAGAAACTCGAAGTACAAGAAAGGGTCCACATAGCACTTCGCTCTGTGACAATCATCGAAGTAAAGGCTGAAGAACGAGTACCACAACAGGTGGCACAACTCAAAGAAGTAATTCAACAGCTCCAGTAGTGCATAGTAGACTTGGAGCTCCGCACTGTGCCCAAGACCCCTCAAGATGTACAATACCAAAGGGAAGCAACTTCCCACAACATAGTTGACATATTAAAAGCTCTTGCCTTGGCCTTGGAGTGAAAGCAACTGAGTAACCAGAGAGCCCAAAAATATGAAAAACTCACTGAGAACCCGGAGTTACAGACACTAGATTCGCAGCTCTAGGAAGCGAAGCAGCACATAGATACACTACAGGCACAACTAAAGGCCCTGTTGGCTGTAGAAAGAATGAAGAGGTCTCACAAACAATGCACAACTCAACAACAGATCCATATGCCTCAAAGAAAAGTGATGGAAGTCACTCAATGACTTCAACCTGTGCAAGATAAGGCATGCCAGTTGTTTACAAAGGTAGAGATTCGAGGAGAAGAGTTAGAACAGGTCATCACCGCAACAAAACAACACCTAGAAGGGCCAGTGAATGATGCAGTGATCCAAGAGTTCACTAAGTAAGAGGCCATAGCACAACAACAGGTCGAAGAAGATCGAGCCAAGATCGAGGCGTTCGAGGTATAATTGCTTCGACTAGAGTGACTCAGGACAAGTCACAGGTGAGTGTTGGGAGCTTGTTGGCCCTTGACCAAGTTTTGGAAAAATTTTGGTCATATTGACGTATTTTGAGACTTCAAATGCCTGTCAAAGGAGGAGCGCAGAACGAAGCGGATATCACAAGATCTTGGCCCACTTTTGGGTTCCTTTTTGGGTTTTTGGGAACATGTAATGGGATTGGGATGTCGTTCCATGGGTTTACCCATGCTTAGGCCTATTTTGTAAATTATAAATAGATGTCTAGGCATAAGCATAAAAGAGATGCATCTATGTGATGTTGTACGAATAGATAAGTGCTGGATCTATGTGATTGAAGTGTATATGCGAGATTTGCAGAGCTAAGTGCAAGTCACTATAAGAAGTTGAGGAAGGCTTTGTGCTGTAATGCAAGGAAGAAGGATCTAGCGAGCTGCGTAGATCTTTTGTCCTGTGTAGAGTAAGGGTTTTGAGGCTCTGTTCTTGTAATCGATTGGATGAAGACAATAAAGAATAAGAGTTGGTGGACGTAGCCCCAGGGTGGGGGTGAACCATGTAAACACTGTGTTATCTTGCTTCGTGCTTGTCTTAATGTGTTTTTGTCTTCTTTTGCTAAATACTTGAGATGATTAGATAGATCTGCTTATGGTCAGTTCTAATGATGTGTAGAATGTTAGATCTGATCTATAGGAATGTGTTGAGTGCTTGATCTGCTAAATCTGACCTATTTATTGATGCTAAGTGCTTAATATAGTAGATTAGTGTGGATACTGAGAAGCCCTATTTTATCAACGAAGTGGTTATTGATTGTATATTTTAGAACTGACGGTGCAAAGTGCTCTATTAAGCTATATAATCATAGATCTGTGTCCCAACTAAAGTTGTAGGCACTTGAGTCCTGCAACCACCCCTGCCTCTACCTTAGGTGAGACTTCATCTGCTTCGCAGGTGTTGTCGAAAGGGCTGGTAGTTAGGGTTTTGTTGGTGCGCTGTTGTAGAGTTGAACCCTGGGTCTGCCCCTGTGCCAACACATTTGAAGAAGTCTACAAGAAGCCCCAAAGGTGTGGTTATGGAACCTGAAGTTGA
>ML819387.1:95401-115377 GCA_009831015.1 Picea engelmannii
AAAAATAAAGAACATAACTATAATGGAAGAAGTGAAGACCATGATCCATGATCAAGATCTTCCAATGCACTTATGGGAAGAAGCAACAAGAACAACAATTTATATCCAAAATAGACTATCCCATAGTGCACTTGGGTTCAAAACCCCCAAAGAAATGTTACAGAAAGAAGCCAAAAGTAAGCCATATCAAGATATTTGGTTGTCCTGTGTTTGTACACATTCTGAAAGAAAGAAGAACCAAGTTGGACCCTTCAGGAAAGAAGGGAATATTTGTTGGATACTGTGAGGTCTCTAAGGCCTTCATAATTTACATACCAGGTTACCATCACATTGAGATGAGAAGAGATGTAACCATTGATGAAGATTCAAAACTCAAGAAATCAAGGAGATGCCACCTTGAAGAATTATATGAAGAAGAACCTATAACTCCCAGAGTTGCAAAACCAGTGAGGGAAGTCACAGTTTCCTCTGATGAAGAGATTCCAGAAGATCATGACATGATAGAATCTCAAGAGCCTCCCCAAATGACGATTTCTCACAGGAGAAAGCCAGTTTGGTTAAGTGAACTTATTCAAGATGGAGAGAAGTATGGTGCCCAGAAGGAACCATGAGAAAAATCAAGAAACCTAAACCATTATCTAGTTATATGGCATTGATGTGTGATCTCATAGAGAAGGATCATACTTACTTTGAAGAAGCCATTTAGAAGAAAGAATGGGTAGATGCCATGACAGAAGAATACCAATCCATTATAAAGAATGATGTATGGGAAATAGTTCCTAGACTAAAGATAAAAGATGTGGTGTATTCCAAATGGATATGCAAGATAAAACATGCCGCTGACGGAAGTATTGAAAAATATAAAACAATATTTGTAGCTCGTGGATTTTCTCAAAAGGAAGGCATTGATAATGAAGAGACGTTTTCCCCTGTAGCCAGATACACTTCTATCAGAACCATCATATCCCTTGCAACTAATATTAAGTGGAAGTTACACCAAATGGATGTGAAAACAACCTTCTTAAATGGTGTAATTGAAGAAGAAGTGTATATAGAACAACCTCACGGGTTTGAAGTTGAATATAGAAAGACTCATGTCTACAGGTTGAAGAAGGATCTGTATGGGCTGAAGTAAGCTCCTAGAGCTTGGTATGGAAGAATTGACAGTTTCCTGATGAGCTTGGGCTTTACCACGAGTAAATTTGATTCTAACCTTTACTTCAAGGTTATGAATGATGATACAATTATATTGTTGTTGTATGTGGATGACTTATTCTTAACTGGAGAAGAAAATATCATCACTGATTGTAAGAAGAAGCTCGCTGCATAATTTGAGATGAAAGACCTAGGATTGATGCACTATTTCCTAGGTATCAAATTTTGGCACAACCCAAAGTAGATCTTCCTTAACCAAGGGAAGTATGTAGTTGAAATACTGAATAGGTTTGATATGTTGGAGTGTAAATCCATGAACACAACTATTGAAGCTAGGTTTGAAAATTTTTCACCTTTAAAACTAAAAATTTTCTCTTTCGAGATTCGATTTTTCATAAGGTATAATCCTCGCTATCAGTCCAAAAGATCGATACCGAAGTCCCGAAATGATTTCATTTCTTCATTATAACTAAAGACAAGAAGCTCAAATGTTATTAAAGTCTAGATGCACGTCCGTAAAGTAATTTAAATCGTGATAATTTAAAAACCCTAAAGGAGTTAATTAACCATCTTTTTAACCTTTCGGGATTTGGGGTTTACTCAGAACAATATTTCTTCAATACATTTTGAATCGCGAAATCCCAATTCCCGATTTCCTGAAAGAAGTGAGAATCAATCTTAATCCCAATTAATTTAAAACTGTTCTCATCATCATTTCAAGATTCAGGGTTTGGTGTTGACGTACCTCATGTAACCGTGATCCCCGAAACCTCGAAACGCTAAGTCGCAACTCAATATTGAAGTTAAGGTTTAAAACTGTTCTCATCACGATTTTGGGATTTGAGGTTTGGTGTTGACATACCTCATGTAACCGTGATCCCCTCAACCCTGAAACGTGAAGTCGCGACTCAATATTGAAATTAAGGTTTAAAACTGTTCTCATCGCGATTTCGGGATTCGGGGTTTGGTGTTGACATACCTCATTTAACCACGATCCCCAAAACGTCAAAACGTGAAGTCGCGACTCAATATTGAAGTTAAGGTTTAAAACTATTCTCATCGCGATTTTGGGATTTGGGGTTTGGTGTTGACATACCTCATGTAACCGCGATCCCCGAAACCCCGAAGTGTGAAGTCCCGACTCGATACCAAATTTTAAAGAGAACTAACTTCATTTTAAAAATACATTAAATGGTTTTTTTTTTGGAGAAGTAATAGAAGATGACATTAAGCTACACATTTGTGGAAAAAGAGAAAGAATATTAGAGAAGACATTTCCATGCAAAGGTGGTCATGAAGAAAGAATCTGTCTGGTTTTCCTAGTAATAAAACTGCAACCTTCATTAACATCATCTGTTGGCTGGCACATGATATCAGCGAGTGGTCGATTGGGCGTGGGATTTTGACCTAGCCGCTAACAGAGCTCATCCATGGCCGCCCCGGAGGGCAGGGAACCCTGCATTCCTCCCCCTCACACCATTGCTTTTCGAAAACTTCTGACCAAGCAGGGCAAGAAATCCACATCCGCTGCGCCCCCAAGCTTCGTCAAACGTTTAGATTTGATCCCTGAAATCGTTCTGCCTCCGGATCAACCAATGAGAGTAGCGGTCTCATTAGCTAAGCGAGGGCTGGTGGGCCAATTCATGGGGCTCTGTCCATCCACCAAAACCACAGACAATTGGATTCAAAGAAACTGGAGACCTTTAATCCAGAACAGTGTTACTTGCTACGCAGTGGGCAGAGGTTATTACATCTTTGAGTTCATCTCAGAAGCTGATCGAGACTTGATCTTCAGGAACAGACCGTATTTCATGGGCCCCCAAGGCCTCTACCTGAATCGATGGCACCCAAGTTTTGATCCAGATTCGGAGGTCCCCAAGGAAGTCCCGGTCTGGGTGAGGCTTCCAAATCTCCCAATCCATTGCTGGAACAACCCCTCGCTCCAGGCAATCGGCAACGGTCTCGGAAATTACATCGATAAGGTGGATCCAAAAGATCAATATTCGTGTGCTTGCATCTGTGTAGAGGTGAACCTGGAGGTAGGGCTCCCGGAGGCGGTCAAGCTGAAAGTTGGGGAATGGCAACACTTTCAAAAATTAGACTATGAACAACTGCCGTTTAAGTGTCGAGGTTTCCATGAGTACGGTCATTTTCAGAGAAATTGTCCCAAAGAACAAAGCATGGCAAAAGACACAGGTGAAGGATGGAAACAGGTAGGTAAATCAAAATCCAATTCAAGGGMAAAGGGACCAAGACCAGGAAACTYGGATCGGGCACCTCTGGCAAAATCGGGCCTCATCCAGGAAGCACGGRCCAACAATAAGGTYGTAGAAGTTGGGGAAACAAATGGAACTTCAGCAGGAGTCACGGACCCAAKCTCAGAGGAGCCCGAGCCTCAGCATCCAAACTCGAATCCATGGGAAAATCCGGYGCAAGGAGAAGGGGAAGACCAAGCGCACGATCACAGAGAGCCAGGGGACGTGCATGCAAGGGAAGAGGGAGAGATTCRTTCCGAAAGAAGCAGTGAGGAAGACAKCAACATAGAGMTCACTCCAAAGAAACAAAGAAGAGGAAGGAAATCTAAAATARCAGAGAGGGAAAAAGAGACATATAAGGACGTATTGAATGGGTCACAACCAACACTCAAGCAGGTCATAAAAGTCATACAGACCAGGAAGAAATCCAAGGCCTTCCAGGAAGGCCATCACTCCCCAACAGGTAATCAATGAAACTGGTATCTTGGAATTGCAGAGGTTTCGGGAGCACACCTAAGGAAGAAGCGCTGAAAGACATTATCAAAACCGCTAAAGCCGAGATCCTGCTAATCCAAGAAACCAAGATGGAGGGGCAAGACTTCCTCTAGAAAGTCAAAGTAAGATGGAATGCCAGCAGTGGAATTGCAGAAAGTGACAGAGGGGCGTCAGGCGGCCTAGGCACTATATGGAACTCCAAAAAATATGACCTACGCAAATATGAAAGCCGCAAACACTGGATCTACACCAGCCTGGTCCACTTGGACACCAGAAGACAAGTAAGTCTCTTTAATATTTATGTACCTGTTTTGGCTGAAGAGAAGCTCTCTTGCTGGGAAACTCTAAGAAACTTCATGCAAGACAACGATATGGATAATATCATACTTGGGGGCGACCTGAATCTCACCCTCTCAGCCACTGAGAAAAAGGGAGGCTCAAGAGTTAGGGATCAAGCAAGGGAATGGGTAGAAGACATTATGTCTATCTGGGAGCTGGACAATATAAAGCCAGCAAGAGGAAAGTTCACCTGGTCAAACAAGAGGGTGGGGCCAGGGCATATTGCAGCAAGGCTAGACAGATTCCTTGTCCAAAGCTCTTTCCTCGTCCTCGGGATAAATATAGACACTGCTATTCTCCCTCACAGCGTGTCAGACCATAAGCCAATCTCCTTAAGTCTGACTTCTGATTATAACCTGGGGCCAATCCCCTTCCACTTCAATCCAAGATGGATACAAGAAGAAAGCTACTCGGTCTTGGTAGCTAGAATATGGAACGAATCAGTCTCAGGCTCCCCTTTTTACGTCTGGGAAGAAAAACTTCGAAAATTAAAAAGAGCATTAAAAGAATGGGCCAAAACTTTACCAAATCCCATCTCCAAACGCCTAAAAGCACAGCAACAAATAGAGGCTTATCAGCTGGAAATTGAAAAGGTGGAACCCTCAGAAGAATCTCTGCATCAAGAGGCAAGGCTACAAAAAGACTGGCACCAAGCCTGTAGAGAAGAAGAGAAACATTGGCAGCAGAAATCGAGATGCCTTTGGCTCGAAGCAGGGGACAAGAATATCGCCTACTTTCACAAGCAAGTAGAGGCCAGGAAGCAGTTCAAAACGGTGATAGAAATCCACTCCCAGGGACAGATTATATCGGATTTCGAAGGCATTAAGGAAGCAGCGGTGCAAACTTTTGAAGCACTCTATACAGAAACTCATACAGCAGCAAGCGATCCAGCCTCCTACCCTCTAAACTTGATTCTGGAAAAGATTCAAGAAGAGGTCAATAGCAACTTAACCAGGGAAATAGGCCAACATGAAATCAAAGAGGCCCTGGATCAATTGCACCCGGATAAAGCCCCTGGCCCTGATGGGTTTACGGCTAGATTTTTCCAACATGAGTGGAATTTAATTAAGTCTGATCTTACGAAACTCATCAAAAAATCTCAGGCTTGTGCCAAAATCGGAGGAGGTACTAACTCTTCGTTCTTATCCTTACTCCCAAAGGAAAAAGGAGCGGCCAGCTTCGATAGATTCCGGCCGATCTCCCTATGCAATACCAGCTATAAGATTCTCACCAAACTCATAGTGAACAGACTTCAAAGCATTCTCCCTGTCATCATTCCAGAGAACCAAGGAGGTTTCATAAAAGGAAGGAGCATAATGGACAACATCATCCTTGTCTAAGAGGCGCTCCATTCAAGCCTGCGATGGAAAGATAAAGGTATGATTGTCAAACTCGACCTTTCAAATGCATTTGATAGGGTAAGGCACACGTTTTTGTTTCAAGTAATGGAACGGTTTGGGTTTGCGCCCGCCTTCATAAGATGGATTAAAGCTTGTATCTCAGGACCGTGGATAGCTCCTCTGGTAAATGGAAGAGCCACAAGGTTTTTCCAAGCCTCAAGAGGCCTCCGGCAAGGATTCCCTCTATCCCCGCTGCTTTATGCTATTCAAGCCTCTGTCCTAAGTCTCCAATTAGAGTTTGGGCAGCTTCAACAAAACCTCTTTGGACTGCGTATTGCAAAAAGGGTCAAAGATATAAATCATGCTCAGTATGCGGATGATACGCTGCTCCTGGGAGGCGCAAGAACAACAGTAGCAAAAAAGTTCAAGAAGGAATTAGACGTGTTCACAATCATCTCAGGCAGCGTAATTAATACAGCCAAGAGTAAAATCTATGGATGGAATGTAAACCCAAGAGAAATGCATGAGATATCGAGAATTCTTGGGATCGCTGGAAGCACTAGCTGGGAAGATTTCACTTATTTAGGAGTTCCTATCACCGAGGCTAGTCCAAAAGTAGCAAGCTAGAATAAAATTATAGAAAAAATCAAGAACAGGATTCGATCCTGGGGCGCCAATTGGCTGAACTTGGCAGGTAAACTCGTCCTCATTAAAGAAGTTCTCTCCAGCATTTCAATTTACCAAAGTGCCCTTCTCTTAGCACCGAGAACTGTAATCCAGAAAATAGAGGTGATAATCAGACATTTCCTCTGGGAAGGAGGAAAGCAAACAAGTCACAGGCTTCATTTGGTAAAATGGGGGAAACTTACAAAATCTTTCCCAGAAGGGGGTCTCCAAATAAAGGACATGCAGATGCAGAATTTGGCTCTAGGTGATAAATTCTCTGGAGCCTCATCACCGAGACAATTAGCTGGAGCAAGCGAGCCATATGGAGAAAGTATTTCTGGGGGCCTAGAAAGAAATGTTTAAGTAATCCCACAAGAACAACAAAGGGTTCACCAATATTCAGTTTATGTCAGAAAGTGCTGCCAGCATTCCTTCCACAAATCACTTGGATCTCGAGGAATGGGCAGAGTATCAGCATATGGGATGATTCAGTCCTTGGAGGAGCAATAATCTCATCTAGGTTGGAGCTAAGGCGATTACAAGATTAGATGCAGCTTAACAATATCCACAGCCTTTGGGATATCTCGACATGGAAAAATGATGAAACCAAGTCTTGGTCCGGATGGGAGATTGCTTCATTGCCTCATGAACTAGAAGAAGAGTGGAGCAGCCTCAAGGAAGCATTGCAAGGAAGAACTCCCCTTGGAGAGAAAAGAAAATACAAGGTAGGCTGGGGCTCCAATGCAGGAATCTACACCTCAGCCAGGGGTTACTGCAACCTTGTTCCAAGCATACAAGCACACCAAGACTCGATGGTATGGAAGGCAATATGGGCAGTTAAAACCCTCCCAAAAGTGGATTTATTTGTCTGGACAGTCGCTCAAAATGGAATTCTTTCGAGAGAAAATCTTCGTAAAAAAGGTTGTACAGGGCCAACAAGATGCCCTCTTTGCTTCCAGTCCGAGGAGACAACAACTCATCTGTTGTTAAGCTGCCCCTTTGCCACTGAGGTCTGGAACCTTGCTCTTGGTCTAGGTGCTTTGACCCCCTCCATCCCCCAGGATTTCCAACTGCTGTTCTCAAGCTGGCCAGGCCTGTGCCCCCTCAGGATAGAAAAACAGGGTCAACTCACAACAACATGGAAATATCTGCCGAAGTTTATCCTCTGGAAGTTATGGTTAGAAAGGAATCAACGGATCTTCAGAGAAGAGAAAAGAACTCCATCATAGGTAGCAGTTAAAATGAAAAGTCTTTTTAGCGAGAGCGCGATCCACTTCATAAAGACCTCCAATTCGAAGGCCTTGGGGTCCGAAGAAGAAAAGTGGATGTGCCATCTTGGGCTTCAGATTGCCCCTCCAGGAAGCCCTTCAACCACCTCGCCTTGCAGCTGGGAAATCAGATTGGATTCGAGTGAATTGGAGGATTGGAAACACTCCCTAAACACTAGCATTCTTTCATTTGACGGTGCATCTAAGGGTAACCTAGGGAAGGCTGGGGGAGGAGGAGTAATAAGGGACCACACTGGGGAAATCATTACCAGATATGCCTGGGGCCTCGAAACTGAACCAAACAACAAAGCTGAAGCCCTCGCCCTCTGGCAAGGGATGAACCAAGCCCTCTCCTTAGGCATCCAAAGACTAACCGTGATTGGGGACTCAAGGCTTCTAATTCAAACCTTAACTCAGAACTCCAGGGTCTCGAATGGGCAACTCAAACACATCATTGATAAAATAAGAATTCTTGAGCAACGGTTCCACTCAATTCGTTGGTTTCATGTTCTAAGGGGAAACAACACCCAAGCGAACGAGGAGGCCAATACGGGAGCCCATTTAGGGAAAAACATTATGATCCTTAATGGAGTCACAATGAATTGGAGCATCCTGTAACTGCAGCGAATCATGAGAATTCACATGCTGGCGTTCGGACAAGAGGCTTGTACAGGTAAAAGGACAAAGAAATCTTTGAAATGCAGGGCGATCTCCAGAACGAGCAGGAGCACCATCATGACAGAGGCCATCCTCCCGCGCAGAGATTCCATCAAAGATAGGACAGCGTCGGGTTATAATCGGAGGTGAGCACGAAGGGGGAGACCAAAGGCAGGCAGGTAGCACGTAGAAGGAGCAAACCAGGGCAGTTTTAGGGTAAAAGGTGAAGGATCCTGAAAGCACGCGATGGCCTCGAGCTCGGGCCCAAAGAAAACGGTGGAAGCAAGGCTCACAGTGCTGGAAGAGAAGTTGGAAAATCTGAGGGAGCTCATGACCAACCTGGATGATTTTTTGTAGAATCTGGACAGTGAGGCCGGGAGAAGGATGGATACCTTGGAAAATGATATCATTTACACTCAATCTGGCCTGAGTGAAGATATCTGGAAGCTCAGGAAGGAGCTGGGCAAGCCGAAACAAGATCATGAAGAAAGGATGCGGAACCTAGAACAACAGATGGAACAACTCAACAAGGAGTGGGCAGAAGACAAAGCGAAGTCAAAAGGGAAAGGGAAGGAGTAATTCAGAAGCAATCCACTAAGCAAGAGCTATCTATAAACACCTGGTAAAAGTAAGAAAGGGCGTTTAAGTAGTTGTGTTGCAGCCAGTTCTGGCACCCAAGTGGCATGTAATAGATAAGATGCATAGAAGTTTTCTCTAGCTAGTTTAGCAGTAGTCCTACCTCTATGTAACAGAATCAGCGGTTCTCCGCCGTTTTTAATAAAAGCCCCATTACTCGCTTTTGTCAAAAAAAAAAAATACATTAAATGGTAATTAAACTTAAGTACTTTCTTTTCGGCCTTTGTCAAAAGAAGTTTTTTTAATGTTGATTTTAGAATTGTCGAAATACGACCACATTAATAACGGATAGATTGTGATTTCTGCGACACAAATGCATATCTCAGAGATATTCTCTGCATTAAAGGTATTAAATTCTTGACAGCTGTGTCAATACTTCCACCATAAAATGAGTTAAAAGAAAACTAGAGGTCTGTGTTTTGAAACTTATTCTTGTTTTTTCTATCAGAAATAGGATAATACAACCAAGMTTTCACACCTCTCTTATGTGATAGGTTTTCTTTCCAATACAGAGTCATCGACAAAGTAAAAGTATTATTTGGAAGGGMTTTACTTCCCAGAAAATGGAAAAATGAAGAAGATCATGAAAATGGTTTTGGATCTACTTTTTAACAAATAGTTAGTCTCTAAGAATTAGGAACTCACCAACCGTCCTAAGATTGGTGGTTTTTGTATAAATGTAATTTTTGAAGACTAAGAAAGGGCTTTTTTCTGGAGGGAATTGTAAAGAGATAACTTCGTTTTGCCTGAATTAATACAATATAGATTGAAGATTCTAGATCTGGTCAAGCATGAGCTATGTGTTTCTCTGTCATTCTATTTTTATTTCATACTCTTGTTTGAAGTGTTTCATATGGTAATTTCTGTTATAGTGATTGAAAAAGTCAGATTATCTAATTGTTTGTAGTTTTTCCTCTGTATTGGCTTTCAATAGATATAAGACCTATAAAAGTTTTAGGACTCTGAAACTATATGCTTTTGCAAAGTTATCATCCCTTTTCTTGTATTAACTTAAATTGAGATTCTTCTTAAATTGACGCCTCATTGTTGTTATACAACTGCATGTTTCCTTTTTCTTCATTCTGTCCACTGTCTCCTTTAAAATTTGACTCAGATACTAGAAAAGGCCTTTTTTATGTTATACTATTAATTCATAATTCATAAGTTCTATTTTTATAATTTTGAACCAGAAATTTACGACCCTCGAAAATATTCTTGATTTACAAAAAAGAAACCCTCAGCTTTCATGATTGTTCCAGTTACTAGACAACCCAATATAGAACCTGGAAAATCAGATCAAACAAGCATTGCATTAAACCTATTCATACCATCTTAAAAACAACAAATACATGGGTAGAACTTGAAAGATCATGGGCTGCAATTGAAAGGGATATTAACATTCAAGAACAATGGAAAGCTAGAGAGAGACAATTAAGGAATCAACCGTGATCTCAATTTCCTTTAAACTTTTTCTTTTTACCGATAAATTATCTCTACCCTTTTTGGATGCCTTGACGATATACTTTAGAGGCTTAAAGTATAAACTCAGGAACAACATCTTTTTGGCATCGTTGTCGGGGACCGAAGAAACAAATTTTTTCCCTAGGAAGAACGACATTGACACTTTCTTTCTTTGATAGTGAACAAAGATCGAAAAACCTTCTAAGGATACTTTTATCTTTCACTTGGCGACTCCACATTTTTTAAATTGGCTTCTAGCCAAAAGAACACCAGAAAGAACCCAGATGACAAGCAGACTTCGCCAGTTTCTGATCCGGAAAAAAATTTAAAATCAAGAAGATCCCTCAGACAAATCATTTCACTGACACATGTCATCTCTCGACCAAATTCTTCACGGTTGAAAGTCAGACGAACACTTGAGAGATCCCTCTCCCTCCCCCTGTCGATCAATACATGTTCTTTTCTTGAAGTCCACACTCCTACTACTGAATGCTTCGATGAATGTCTTGTGTATCCTGATTTAAACCCCGTCAATTCTCCAATATATTCGTCTTACAAGCCTAGAGAAACAAGTTCTCTTCTTCTTGGGCCTTATTTTTCCAGTTTCCTATGCTTTGACGACCAGTTCCATACAATCCTAGTTTCAATCTCAAATCTATCAATGGTTGCACACGGAGGTGTGGGGGCTAGAGGCGGTGCTGTAGGTGGTGTCGCAGGTGGCCAAGTACCCCCCCTGGGAATGTTTTCTAAGGTGGCTGCCAGATATGCCCCTCTCATCCTCCCGGTTCCCCTACATGACCTTCTAGAGAATTACATGAAAAATCTCCCTAAATTTACAGGGGAAGGCGATTTAACCGCACAGGAGCACATTAATTTCTTTGACCAATTCGTCGATATCCTAGGACTTGAACACAAATATGTCTACTCCAGACTCTTAGTACAAACTTTCGAAGGGCAGGTCAAAACCTAATTCCGAGGCTTAATAGAGGGATCTTTAAGGTCATGCGATGAACTCGAAAGTTCTTTCATCAGGCAATGGGGGGAAAGAAAAGATCACCTCTATTATCTGACGGAGTTCAGGGATCTTAGAAAGAAAAATTCGGAATTAGTTCTCGAATTCACCGAAAGATTTAATAAATTGTACAATAAAATTCCCATCGAGGTCAAACCTTCTCAGCCTACAGCGAAAGTAACTTTCGCTGGAGCTTTCGACCCCGATTTTGCCTTACTATTGAGAGAGAGGAGATCAGTAGACCTCACCAAGATGCAATATGATGCCCTAGAAATTGAATCAAACATGATGGCTTCAGGAAAGCTAAAAGCCAAAACGGAGGCTGGGAACAAAGAAAAAAAAAGATATAGAGAACAAGGAGGATCTTCAGGGTCGGGAAGATCTTTGGGAGACAAAATGGAAGACATGGCTAGGATAATTAAAGAACTATCTAATAATATTTCGAAAATGGAATTAGAGAAAAATAAAAATGATCATTTCCCTAGAAAGGATTTTAGAAGGAATCCCAAACCTCAAATCCCACAAAGATAGATTAAGAATGAGGATCAGAAAATCCCAACTCCCTTCAAGAGTGAAAACTTCATTGGAGAGGAAGATTTATAAGATCTTGAGGAATTAGAGGAAGAGATAAACAATCTGGGTGATGATGAGCCACAACCATATTTATCAAGACAAGATTATGAAAAATTCTTAAATAAGGAAAACATATTGGAAAATTACCTAAACAATAGTACTTCTGAAGATTTGACCTACCAGGGTATTGCTGATGGTATAATGGTAGAGCTTCAATAGAAGTACAATCTAAGGCCTAGAAACAAGAGTGTTACTATCACCTAAAAGAAAAATATCTTGCCGAGGAGTGAGACAGATGAGATAGTTTCAAAAGATGTTGAAAAACAGATTGTAAAAACTGACCAAACGTACCCACAGCCTACCAAGACTAAGGTAGCTGAAACACTCGCAGTCAAAATACCGAAAGAGAAAGCTCCTGCAACCAAAACAAAACCTTCACCACAAAAGAAAGTTGATAAGAATGGAGTCGAAGCCCAAAACGTTGAGAATGACAAAATTGTGGGAAATTTCAATCTAGAAAACTAAATCAATAAAATCAAGATCCCCATACCTCTTGTCAAGCTGGCAAAAAATCCAACGTATAGAAAACAAATTGCCAAGTTGATTAGTTTTTCAGAAGATGAAAGCCAAGCCGACATCATTAACTTGGAAGACGACAAGCCGAACATAGTTTTTGGCCCTCATTTCGAAGGCGCCAAAGACATTGTCGCTCCCTTCTATATCACGTTGACCTTGTTCGACCAACTACTCCATAACTGTATGCTTGATTCTGGAGCATCCCACAACATAATTCCTAAAGCCATTATGGATAAATTGGGTCTCGAAATTACTAGGCCTTATGGAGATTTATATTCTTTCGATTCTAGAAAAGTTAAATGTATAGGAATGATTAAAGACTTGGTGGTAAGTCTGGCTCAAATACCAGAAAAAAGTATTCTCATGGACGTAGTGGTCGCCGATATCCCTTTGAAATATGGTATGCTGTTATCTAGAGCCTGGGGTACCAAGCTTGGGGGCTCCCTCCAACTTGACATGACATATGCTACGATCCCAATTTTTGGAGGAAATTTCACATGCCTGTACAAAGAGACCAGGTTAGTGTTCACGGTAAGTGATCCATGCAACCTGAATAATCACCCTATATGTATTGCTGATCATGATCTAGGTAATTGTATTTTATCCATTGATGATGATATTGTTTTAGGTGTAGAGGAAAGTTGTACAAAAGAAAAAACAGAAAAAGACAAAAATAAAAAAAAATGTATATAGCATTGGTGTGTGGAAGATGTTTTTTGATGGCGCTTCATCTTACCTTGGAGCCGGAGCAGGGGCACTCCTTGTGGCCCCTAATAATCAATTCATAATCCCTTTTTCCTATAAAATTCAGTGGAATGTGGACCACACTAATAACATATGCGAGTATGAAGCCTTAGTATTAGGGTTGGAAGCCGCTAGGAGAATGAAAATAAAAAACCTCGAAATCTTCGGTGATGCCGAGCTAATCGTAAAATAGGTAAACCAATAGTACCAAGCAAAAAATCCTAGGCTGAGGTCTTACAGGAATTGCATCTGGGATTTGATCGAAAATTTCTTCTCCTCTGTCAAAGTCCACTACATTCCAAGAACTGAAAACCAACATGACGATGCTTTAGCTAAAGTAGCCTCAACCTTCACACCTCCCACCGCTTTCAAAATAAAATATCATATACAAATGAGACATCGACCTTCCATACCCAATAACATTCAGCACTAGCAATTTTTTGAGGATGACGAACAACTGTGTAAATTTTTAGAATCGATAGACGAATTTGCCGAAAATAATGTCGACCAAGAAAACCAAAATGATCCTGTTTGGATCATGCAGGAAGGAGAAGACCCTCAGGAATTTCATGATAAAATCACCAATCATCATATGCTTTTTCTAAAAAATAATCAGATCCCCAAGGCCCTAATTCCCTTGGAAAGGTTATTTAATCAAGACGATATCCCTTTAAGATCCACCTTACAACCGCAACTTGAAGAGGTTGAGGACTGTGACATAGGTACCAAAGAAAACCATCGGTTGGTGAAACTATCCAAATACCTGCCCCCAGAAACCAAAAGTAAATACGCTGAGTTGCTTAGAAAGTATAAAGACATTTTCTCTTGGTCTTATGACGAATTGAGAACTTATGATACTTCTATAATTGAACATAAAATTCCTTTGAAACCTGCTGTCAAGCCTTTTAAACAAAAACTTAGACATATATACCCTATCCGGCTACCAGCGATTGAAAAGGAAGTAAAAAAACTCTTGGATGCTAAAATCATCGTCCCACTAAGATATTCCGAGTGGGTGGCAAATTTAGTCCCAGTAAGAAAGAAAAATGGAGAAATTAGACTGTGTGTCGATTTTAGAAACCTGAATCGATCATCACTCAAAGGCAATTATCCATTGCCTAATATGGACCACATTTCAGAGAGAGTAGTTGGAGCTAACAGAATGTCAATGATTGATGTTTTTTCAGGTTACAATCAGATCGCAGTACACCATGATGATAAGGAAAAAACAACTTTCACTACCCCTTGGGGTACCTTCATGTACGATAAAATGCCTTTCGGGTTGATGAGCATAGGGGAAACCTTCCGAAGAGCCATGGACATCACCTTCATGGGTGAGAAAGATAAATTCGTTGTTATCTATCTTGATGATCTGACCGTTTTTTCAAAATCTGATATGGAACATCTGGTGCACCTAAAGCAAACTTTCGAGAAATGTCGTAAGTTCGGTTTGTCCCTCAATCCCAAAAAATCTCATTTCGCTATGCAAGAAGGTAAGCTATTAGGTCATGTAGTGTCAAAAGACAGAATCAAAATTGATCCTAAAAGAATTGAGGCTATAGATACTATAAGTATCCCTAGAAATGTAAAAGAAATCCAATCCTTCCTAGGTAAAATAAATTTCTTGAGAAGATTTATCTCTAACTTCATTGAAATTGTGAAGTTGATCACCGATATGTTGAAAAAGAACAGTGAGATGAAGTGGACAAGTGAAGCCAAAGAATATTTTCAACAAATCAAAAAAGTTATCAGCGAAGTGCCAGTCTTAGCAAGTCCCGATTACACAAAAGAATTTCTGATTTTTTCTTTCGCTTCAGAACACACTATCGCGGCTATATTGTTACAGAAAAATGAAGAAGGCTTTGAACAAACCACTGCTTTTTTTAGTAAAAGTATGAGAGATGCTGAGTTGAAATATAATATACTAGAAAAACAAGCTTACACAATGGTAAAGGCTCTCAAAGATTTCAGAACGTAAGTATTACATTCGAAGATCATAGCCTATGTTCCTACAAGCTCAGTCAAAGACATACTGGTTCAACCAGATAATGATGGGAGAAGAGGCAGATGGTTAGCTAAGATTAAGGAGTTCGATCTTGAAGTCAAACCAACAAAACTCATTAAAGGCCAAGGTTTGGATAAATTGTTGGCCGAATCCAACTTGCAAGCACTTGGAATAAATCAACTACAAGAAGACAAAGGTTCTCTAGAAATAGATGAACTTGATTTAGCTACTCCTAGGGTTGAGATAGAAGACAGGTTTTCTTCTTCATTCTGGTATCATGATATTGTTTCCTATATATTGACCCTTCAATGTCCCAGTGAATTCACCCCATCTAAAGCCAAGACACTGAAGTTGCATGTTATAAAGTATTTTATTATAGATGGAAAACTATTTTTGAAGGACCCCCTGGGTTTTTTGCTGAGCTGCTTGGTCGAGACCGAAACCAAAAAGGTTATAGATGAGTTCCATGAGGGAGTGTGTGGAGGACACCACTCTTGGCGAGCCACAACTTATAAAATATTAAGAGCTAGATATTACCGGCCCAAACTTTTAAGAGATGTAAATACTAAAGTCCGAGCTTGTCTTCCCTATCAATTGTTTACAGGTAAACAGAAAGTACCAGCTTTGCCTCTAATTCCAGTTAAAACCAAAGCCCCTTTTCAGCAGTGGGGTCTTGATTTTATAAGAGAGATTCACCTACATTCCAACGCTCAGCATAGGTGGATTCTAACCGCAACAGACTATTTTACCAAGTGGGTGGAAGCTATTCCCACAAGAAACGAGACCGACACAGTTGTAATCAACTTTCTGGAATAAAACATTTTATCCAGATTCGACTGTCCCCGAAAAATAGTCACCGACAATGCACAAGCATTCAAATCGATGGCTATGGTAAGATTTTGTCAAAAATTCAACATCATATTAGGACACTCCACAACTTATTATCCAYAAGGAAATGGTTTAAYTGAATCATCTAACAAAAKTMTGACAACTATGATAAAAAAAATATTGACTGACAACAAGAAGATAACAGGATAAGTACCAAAAGGGAAATCAGAATGTCCCATTTTCAGATAGTATATGGAATTGATGTTATCTTACCGATCAATCTTGCTCTACCAGTAATGAAAATTTGGCAAGATAATTTGACAACAAGAAGATAATTTGAAAYACGCTCTATGGGATAACAGGATAAGTACCAAAAGGGAAATCAGAATGTCCCCTTTTCAGATAGTATATGGAATTGATGTTATCTTACCGATCAATCTTGCTCTACCAGTAATGAAAATTTGGCAAGATTCGAATGAAGAACCTAACGACATTACCAGAAGAGCAAACTAGTTGGTTGAAGTTCAACAAAATACGATTGAAGTTAACGAAAAGTTGTAGAGATATCAGGATAAGATGAAGGCTTTGTTTGATCAGAAGGCTAAGGATAGAGATTTCCTCCCTAGAGATTTGGTATTAAAATGGGAATCTAGAAGAGAAGACACTGACAAACACGACAAATTCGACTCGATCTGGTCCGGCCCTTATAGAGTCTCAGCCTCAAAAGGAGAAAATGCTTTTTCGTTAGAAAATCTAAATGGAGATATTCTAAGCACCCCTGTAAATGGGCGATATCTTAAACAATACATGTAGTAATATGTTTTCAAAATTTCATTGTATATACTAGTTTGTTTTCACATTTTCTTTATAGTAACATTACTTTCGTTAAAAATAAAATAAAAAAATAAAAATTATTTAAGATTTTTCAGAGGATGCAAATATATAGCAGTTCTCAGAGTTAGTATGAGTGTGTCTGACAGTTATCAGTTGTTTGCAGGAAAAGCGTCAGGACTAAAGATACCAATTATACTACAGGGGTAATCTGCATGGATAACCCTGATATATACTTGCTCAAAAGGTAATGAGGAAACAATCTTTTGGCTGTAAGTATGATGAGCTTTTAAGGTATGAACTCTGACCCAAGAACATGAATTAAAAATATCCTAAGAGGTACAAGTGAACGAGTTGCTGATTTTTTTTTTATATATATAAAAAAATAATAAATAAATAAATAAATAAAATAATAACAATAAAATTTTGTATAAATAAATGATTAATACTCATTAGCACTCCCAAGTTTCGAGGTTTTCTCACCTTTCCACTTCGATCACTATCAAACTTACTCCTCACCAAGTCTTGTTTTTTCTCCCTTTAAGTCTCATCTTAATTTCGAAAAACCTCAAACTAACTTTTGAAGCAAAGATAGGAAAAATCCTCTATTTTTCCCAAGCCTTGGCTGAACTGGAAGTATGTCTGGGCTAATCTTAACCTTTTTAGTTTTTCTACCAAAAATAAAAAGATCGTTTTCGCTCAAGTGAAGTCCCAAATAAAAGAAAAAAAAAGGGGTTAACAAATTTTCCCTGAGATTATCCATAAAGTTAGAGTGTTTGACGGCCAAAAGTAGATCAATTCAGAGATTTTTAATAAGTTGACAAAACTTTGTACCAAAAAAAAAAAAAAACAAAAAAAAAATGCTTTGAGTATGTTACATATTTATTGATTGCCCCCACTTCATAACAAATATGTATAGAAAGAGATGGTGAAAGGAAATTCGTTATTGATTGCCCCCATCTAACATAAAGAGGTGGTGAAAGGAAATTCGTTATCGATTGCCCCCATCTGATTTAAAGAGATGATAAAAGAAAATTCATTATATGATTGCCCTCATCTCAGTATTTAAATGCTAAAATTAATGAAGTGGTGAAAGGAAATTCAATGTGGAAAATACGATAACTTCACCGGGGTACTGAACAGGCCCGCTGGCAGTGAAGTAATGTCTCCATAACAGACAAGGCTGTTATACACAATTTGCAAAAGGCTCTGGTATTTTTCTTCTCTCGGCCAGATGACACTCTAAGATTATGGAATTGCAGATTATACTCTAAGAGTCTCTCGATGTGAATACGATCAAATAAAAACTGGTAGAACCACTAATCTTGTTTTGATTATCTTGCACAAGTCTGAGGTCGGTTTTAGAAAGGGAAATCCAAGTGATCCTATCTTGAGATTGTCGAACGCTTTGGTTAGGAAAATTTTCCGAAGTCAAGGTTGGGATCTTTGTCCCCTTAGTAGTTTTCGCAGCTATGTCTCACATACCGAAATGACTGACCCCATTTACCCAATAAAAGACACTAATTCTACCCATTCTCCTTGTCCTGCAAGGAGACGAGGTCCCCAATTGGAGCCTATGTTGAAGCTAGGTTTGAAATTTTTTCACCTTTAAAACTAAAATTTTTCTCTTTCGGGATTCGGTTTTTCATAAGGTATAATCCTCGCTATCAGTCCAAAAGACCGATACCGAAGTCCCAAAATGATTTCATTTCTTCATTATAACTAAAGACAAGAAGATCAAATGTTATTAAAGTCTAGACGCACGTCCGTAAAGTACTTTAAATTTCTATAAGTTAAAAACCCTAAAGGAGTTAATTAATCATCTTTTTAACCTTTCGGGATTCAGTGTTTACTTAGAACAATATTTCTTCAATACATTTTGAATCGCAAAATCCCGATTCCCGATTTCCTGAAAGAAGTGAAAATCAGTCTTAATCCCAATTAATTTAAAACTGTTCTCATCGCAATTTCTGGATTTGGGGTTTGGTGTTGACGTACCTCATGTAACCGCAATCCCCGAAACCCCGAAACCTGAAGTCGCGACTCAATATTGAATTTAAGGTTTAAAATTGTTCTCATCGCAATTTCGGGATTAGAGGTTTGGTGTTGACATACCTCATGTAACCGCGATCCCCGAAACCCCAAAATGCGAAGTCACGACTCAATATTGAAGTTAAGGTTTAAAATTGTTCTCATCGCGATTTCAGGTTTCGGGGTTTGGTGTTGACATACCTCATGTAACTGCGATCCCCGAAACCCCAAAATGTGAAGTTGCGACTCAATATTGAAGTTGAGGTTTAAAACTGTTCTCATCGCGATTTCGGGATTTGGGGTTTGGTGTTGACATACCTCATGTAACCGCGATCCCCAAAACCCTGAAGCACGAAGTCCCGACTCGATACCGAATTTGAAAGAGAACTAACTTCATTTTAAAAATACATTAAATGGTAATTAAACTTCTTAAGTACTTTCTTTTCGGCCTCCGTCAAAAGAAGTTTTTTGAATGTTGATTTTAGAATTGACAAATACGACCACATTGATAATGGATAGATTGTGATTTCTACGACACAAATGTGTATCTCAAAGATATTCTCCGCATTAAAGGTATTAAATTCTTGACAGTTGCGTCAATACTTCCACCATAAAATGAGTTAAAAGAAAACTAGACGTCTGTGTTTTGAAACTTATTCTCGCTTTTTCTATTAGAAATAGGATAATACAACCAAGATTTCACACCTCTCTTCTGCGACAGGTTTTCTTTCCAATACAGAGTCATCGACAAAGTAAAAGTATTATTTGGAAGGGCTTTACTTCCTAGAAAATGGAAAAATGAAGAAGATCATGAAAACGGTTTTGGATCTACTTTTTAACAAATAGTTAGTCTCTAAGAGTTAGGAACTCACCAACCATCCTAAGATTGGTGGTTTTTGTATAAATGTAATTTTTGAAGACTAAGAAAGGGCTTTTTTCTGGAGGGAATTGTAAAGAGATAACTTCGTTTTTCCTGAATTAATACAATATAGATTGAAGATTCTAGATCTGGTAATATGTGTTTCTCTGTCATTCTATTTTTATTTCATACTTTCGTTTGAAGTGTTTCATATGGTAATTTCTGTTATAGTGATTGAAAAAGTC
>ML819387.1:129231-145844 GCA_009831015.1 Picea engelmannii
GTATCATTATATTTCCCTTTCATTATTACCTTTTTTCTCATTACAAATCCCACCACCTTCCCAAAATACATTTTCACTCCCATGTTCTTGAATAATGATGGTTGTATGAAAAGGAAGAAAATTTTGAAGGATAGAGTTAATGTTATGAATGATTCTTTTGATATGACGATGGTTGCCTGCATGTTTGCTTATTGTTGAACAAATCTATTCTAAATTATGTTATGCAAATTATGTTTGATATATATTAGTTGTAGTATGCATGCTCTATTTTTTCTTATGCTTATAGATGGGTTTCTTCAGTAGAAATAGTGGTGGCAGAGGAAATAGATGAATATGAAGGAGACATAATGAAATCTAGGGTAATAAGAGACTTCGTCTTTCTATCCATTTTGATGATGATTCAGAAAAATTCAATCAAATTTTACATACTTGTTTTCTTAACCTGGCCAGAAGAGGAGCCTTCCAACCCCATCAACCACCTGCAAGACCTTTTCACTAACCACATAATAGTCTATTTGGTATCCCGGTCCAACATCATGTCTCCCTACATTCAGAATTCCCAACAAATGATGGTTGGGAAGATGTTGTCGACCCACCTCAAAACCAAGCTCAAGGATGGCTAGCAGTTTCAATTCCATTACCCCCACCTCCTCCACCTAAAATATTTGCATTGCACATTACATCATAGACCTAACATGCTCATTCCACTCAAAAAACATTCAATAAAATCAAGTCTTTAGCCCAAGAACCTGAACTTGAGGCTAGTAAAGGAAAACGGCATGCCCAATCTATCAAATCTAATCAATCAATGACCTCTTCACACTCGGCTACTTCCCATGCCCAGTCTCGGAAATTTGCAAGAAAAAACAATTCCTTTGAAGATATGCACCCAAAAGATTCAACAACAAAAGGCAAGGCACAAGTGGATGAAGGAATATAAGTTATGAGAACAAGAAGGTCACACAAAAGTGAACAAAGGTAAAATTCCTCTCATAAAAAGTATGGCATATAGTTGTTTTATGATGATATTTTATTGTTGGAACAAATATGGTAATTTTGAGAGAGTAGTATGTTTTTGGACAAACTGATAAACTCATCATTTTGAACATATTTATGGTCCTTTCATGACAACTGATATGGTATTTATTTTTGGACATTTTTATGAAAACAGGTTGATATATTCATTTTTGCTAAACATGCTATTATTCAGGAGGCACAAGGTTGTTTACATTTTTTTTATGAGCTGATTGGGATATGGTTATGTTGGTGATTAAATGAAAATATGGTGGAATTTATTATGCTTGTTTTAAGGAGGAACAAGGTGAAATTCATTTGAAAAATTTAAAAGAATAATTAGGGGGTCCCCACCTATTAGTTGGTATTTATTTATCTGTATCATTTTATATTATTATTATTTTATAAAAGCTATCCCTATTAACTAAAATTAGTTAATAACATAACTAAAAGAAGTTCAAGTTCTCAAACTACTTTCGAGAATAATTAAAGGAGATATCAAGGGATAAGCAACAGAGAGAGTGATAGAGAGAAGAAATTTGATAAGGTCCGCTCTTGCTTCTTAAGTGAGATTTCTTTTCTAATTCATTCATCTCGGAAATATATAATTTATAAGGAGTTGATTTTTATAGTAGGATCCTTTTGAAGGTGACAACAAGTAGAGCCAGGAAGTATTTATTTGTTGATATACTTCACAAGGTTGATCATCTGTCTCTGATAGTCTGCAGATTCTTGTTAGATTCATGGATTAGTTTTCAATACTGATTGAGGGTTTTGTGCATAGTCAAGGCAGTGTTATTTGTGCCTGTAATTTTAGCTTTGTTTCAGTCTTGGTTTCACTTTATGATACCATTGGTCATTGTATGATTCAAAATACCATCGTTGATTGCTAAGTTTCATTATGGTCCTTACCCTTAGGGTATGAAGAACGTTGTTGCATGTATTTTAAATTTGAATAAATAAAGTATTTTGATGGTTTTGGATCTCATTTGAGTATTTATGTTGTACCTTTACAAGATATTTTATTTCTAAAGCTATTAAAAAATATTCAAATTATTTTTTTTGTTTATATTTTGACCTACTGAATCATAAAAGACAAGATTAATTCCAAGAACTTATTTCTTGAGAATTAATTGGAATTTTTGTAAAAGAGGTTATAAACTTAGGGTTATAATCTCGATTATTTTTCTTTAGCCAAGAAAAATATGAAAATGTTGGTATTAAGGTAAATCCATTCTTTCCATCAACATTTATTTGGAGACCATACTGGGGAAATCTCCAATATTTCTCTGGTATTCATGTCTTACTGCTGTAATTACTGCAATTTGTTTTTGTATTTGATTGTATTTATTTTCTTATTTAATTTATGTTTTCATGACTATACCTGTTGTACACCAACCTAACATTGGACGATGTCTAAATGATCAAACAAGCAATTATTTGACCTTATTTAACACTATTTTGGAAACAACCCATTCACAAGATGAACTTAATAAGTCTTGGGAAATTACTTCTCAAGATATCATAATTAGGGAACAGTGGGATGATCAACAAAGTTTGGATGTGAATCAAACTCCTAGTTAAAAGGTATATCTTATGTCCTCCGATTCTTTCTTTTCTCGAAGAATGAGAGGGTTATCTCCAGAAATTAATCTTGTCTTTGAAATAGGAAGAAGAAACACTGTCCTTGAACATTTACAATGTGCACAACAAAGCTGCTTGTCTGATTCTTCCAGCTCATCAGTAGCATTCTTTCCTATCGCATTTAAAATGATGTCTTCTGGTTCTTTTTCTAGAACTGGTCAATTTTCTTCACAATCATCTACCTCTACTTTGGTTGGAAGTATATTTGGTCATCAAATTCCCGTCCAATATACCACTAATCCTGCCATGGTAATTAAGAAGTTCAGTTTATTCTAGTTTAAGGAAGATGCCACAACTACACGATGGCATGCGTCCTCCCCTCTAGATCTTTCTCCAACTACTAATCCCCTTCCCAAATTCAAAGATCATTTGCCAAATTTTTTAGGAAATGGAACTATTTCTACTAAAGATCATCTTAGTGCATTTTATAATGCATGTCACAATATAGGAGCAAATGATAATGATAGTTGTATGAGATTATTCGTTAACTCTCTAGAAGGGAAAGCTACTACAGATTTTTTTGAATTGCCTCCCAAAGTCTCTTCTAGTTGGGATGGGCTAGTTTACTAGTTTAAATCAACATATGGACAGCCCAAGAATCTAACATGTTTACTAAAGGATTATAATAACATCATTTTTACAAATGGTGAAACTATTAAATCTTTCAATCTTAGATTCACCAAATTGTACAATTATATCCCAAAACTCATCCGTCCTTATAATCAAGATTCTTTCATTCAATATTATAACACTTTACCCTCTTGTTATCCTCATAGGTTAGAAAAGAAAAATGTGACAAGCCTAGGGTCTGCACTCCAAAGTTGTTTGGAATATGAAGAAAAAATGGAAATAACAAGTCTTCTTATGGAGGATTTTGTAAAGAAGACCAAAATTTCAACTGTCTTGAAGCTAGTTCAGGACATGAGTGATCAGATGATTGCCTTTGAAAGGAAATAGATCACTTTTAATCCAATTCCTCCTGAATCCTCTTCTCAAGCTATTTTGAGAAATCATCCTATTAGTTCTTTACCACATAATTGACCAAAGTCTATTCTCTCTAGGGATTGGTGTAACTTTTGTGATGACAATCATGAAGAGAGAACTTGTGAAGTTAAGAAAAGTGCACACAAAATAATCTTTGGCAAAATAAATGAAGCAACTATCATTTCCTTAGATTTCATGCCCAAAGAAGATGTAATGGTAGTAAATACTTAGAGTAATTTTTATAATGACAAAGGAAAGGGTGGGAATCCAAAAACCACCTCTGCTCCTAACTCTTCTTCTATTCCAAGTACAAATCTTCAGGTTGACATGATAACACATAGTCAAGGGACTTCAAACCCTTTACCTTCATCCAAGTATAATATACTGGAACAACTTGACGCCGACGCATGCTCCCTTCACAAACTGTAGGTCGAAAGGTCCACGTCAGCACATGATCTTTCCCTTACACCGGCCCGAAGAACTCTAAACGACTCTTCTATTTCCCTATCGGGAAATCTGCACCCACAGTAAATCTTTGTGGGATCCCCTTTTTGCACTTAGGAGATCGGATTTCGCATTTTCGCGAATCCAATGGTCAAGTGCTTTGTCCCTCTATCTCTGAAATCCTGATAACAGTCAACGCTGACCCCGTTTCTCTCTCTTCCTTTTCAGGAAATTCCTTGTTGTGATTTCAGCAGTCACGATGTCGTGAAACTTGCTTCCCCGACTCCCGAAACCCAATGTTCTGATTTTTCGACACACTTGCGCGGTTGAATTCTCAATGGTCCTTCATTCCATTGGAACTTCGGACTTCGCAATATCACGAATCCTAATGACAGAGTTTTCGAAACTTCCCTTTCCACAAAACTCCGAAATGGCGTGACACCTGTCCACCTTGCTGACTCCTCCATGGCCCACACAAATCCTCCTGGATTTCAGGATATCGCGTTTCGGGATATCGCGATTCCCGTTGCAAAGTTTACAGGACTTCCACTCAAGAAAACCCGATGCAGGTATTCTCTTTTGAATCTAATGACCCTCGTGGCTTGGATCTTCGGTTCTACCCCACTTGAGCTTAGAACCCTTCGACACTTTCGCCTTAATTCCCCTTCTCTTCCGTGAGATCTAACGTCTCACAGGACTTCACTAATCCTCCTCAGATAATTACGACCGTTCGTTCCTCCTTGACAATTTCTGTGAATGAACTAAGTGTTCTTCCACGAACTTGTTCACCTGCGGCGTGAATTTATGATGCCTCCTTAATTCTTCCAGGCATAACTTCACCTGACTGTGCTTCAACGGTTTTTGAAGGCCTTATCCTTCCTGAGCTTCCTTATAACTCCGAGTCTTAGAGAAGACTCTTTGCACGCACTCCTTGCGGAAACCTTCAGACAATTCCAAATGCTGAATTTCCTTTGACCCTGCGCACTCCTGCAGCAACAGTCTCTAAATTCTTCACTCAGGTTTGCAACCCTGAGATTTCACTCACCCGTGCACTCCTTGCACGGCTCATGTGCCCAATTGCACTTCTGGGTGAATGAGAACAAAATCTAAACTATATGATCCCTTCGTCAATGCACTCCTTGCGGACACTTCAACTTAACTCCTTGCAGGAACTCTTGCTCAGATAGAGAAAAAATTGAAGCTCATTCCTCTTCTTTTCAGACTTCAAACTCAAAACATGAAATCATATACACAACATATAAAGAAAATGTATAATAGGAAGCAAACATTCATGAGCATAGCATTCAACATCAATACACAGAGAACAAACACGAAACCATGAATTTGAATCAAACTCTTTCTATTAATCCAAATATCTGTACATGGGTGTTCTTACACAAATCTCTGCATGCTCTTTCTCTCTTCCTCTGATGATGTTACAATACACAATGAGGGTGTCTATATCCCATTTCCCTCTTGCGCTCTAGAAACTGTCTAATCTAGAATTAAATTCTATCTACATTACATTAACTATCATAAATGCCTTCTACCTACTAAGGACGAGAGCGAATCGCTCAAGGTCCATTACATTATACAAGTGCACCTTCATTCAATTATCACATTTAAGATGGTGCATCAACTCCAAGGTAATTTCAAAATCTGCGCTGGCACTTGTCCAGCTATCTTTTGCTTTTGCGCTGGCTCGCTTGATGTTGGCGATGCTCCTGCATCATACTCCCTCACTTGAAAAACTTCATGGGCTCCTGTCCATGAGCTCGTGCACGGTCTGTCCATGCTTCTGTATCTTTGCTTCGCTCTCCCAGCTGGCATCTTCAACTGGATGGCCCTTCCACTTGACCAAATACTCAAAGTATTCTTTCCTCCTGGTCTTCTTACCAATTCTTTTATCCAGTATGCGCTCCATCTGCGGCTTATCTACAACTGGCATCTTCTTTGTCCACTGAATCACTGGCTGTTCATATCCTGCTTTTGTTTCTTCAGCCTTATATGGGTATAAATCTGAGATATTGAATATCAGAGAAATTCCGATCCCATCGGGTAATTCAATATCATAAGCATTCGCCCCAAATTTTCTCAAGACCCTACATGGCCTGATTTTCTTCATCTTCAGCTTATTGTATGTTCCTCTCGGGAACCTTTCCTTTCTCAGGTGTGCCAGAATCGAATCACCAACTTCGAACTGAAGTTGTCTTTTATGTTGATCTGCTCTTCGCTTATACTCTTGTCTTGAATTCTGCAATCACTCCTTCACCTTGTTGTGAAGTTCCTTCATCGCCTCTGCGAAATCTTCTGCACTAGCGCTCCTAGTTGCAGTCTGTTCTAAATCCCTTAATTCAGAAATTCCTCTTGGCTGCATGCCATATACAATTTGAAATGGACTTTGTCCTGTACTCCTGTTAACTGAATCATTATAAGCAAACTCTGCCTGCGAAAATATATTGTCCCACTGGCTGTGGTGTTCCACCAAGCTTCTCAACAAGTCTCCCAGACTTCTGTTTACCACTTCTGTCTGTCCATCCGTCTGAGGATGATAAGCCGAACTAAATGACAAGTTAGTTCCCAACGTCTTCCACAATGTCCTCCAAAAATGCCCTATGAACTTTGTGTCTCGATCCGAAACTATACTCCTTGGTAAGCCATGAAGTCAAATGACCTCTTTGAAAAACAGATTCACAATGTGAGTTGTGTCACTGGTCTTCTGACATGGAATGAAGTGTGCCATATTGGAAAACCTATCCACCACCACAAAGATTGAATCAAAACCTCTTTGTGTTCTTGGCAACCCCAATATGAAATCCATGCTAATTTCATCCCACGGCCTCTCAGGTATGGGCAATGGTTGATAAAACCCTGCATTCTGTCTCCTCCCCTTCGAATGCTGGTAAATTCTGCATCTGTCCATGAATCTCTTGACATCTGCTCACATTCCCAGCTAAAAATATGACTCATTCAGCTTTACGAACGTCTTTTCGTGACCAAAATGTCATGCCAATCCTCCACTGTGTTTCTCCTTCAGCAGATTATCCCTCATGGAGCATTTCGAAATACACAGCTGATTACCCTTGAACAATAATCCTTCTTGGATCATGTATTCATCCCATTGGCTTCTATCTCTAAGAACCGGACTCTCAGTTGCTTCATACGCCTCTTTAAAATCCTGATCATCTGCATACATGTCCTTGAGATCATCAAAACCCAACGTTTTGACTTTGAACTCCTGCAACAGCAAACACTTCCTGCTCAAAGCATCATCAACTTTGTTAGCAGTACTAGAAATATGTTTAATCACAAATGTGAAATTCTGCATATACTCAACCCATTTAACATGTCTCTGATTCAACTTTTCTTGTTGATTCACAAACTGCAGTGCATGATTGTCACTGTACAAGACAAACTCTTTCGGGATCAAGTAATGCCTCCATTTCTTCAATGCCTATATGATAGCATAAAACTCCTTATCGTAAGTGGAGTATTTCACTTTTGCTTCATTCAGCTTCTCGCTGAAGTACGCTATCGGCCTGTCTTCTTGAATTAAGATTGCCCCTATTGCAAACCCGCTTGCATCGCATTTCACTTGAAATGGTTTTCGGAAATCCAGCAACACCAAAACTGGTTGTTCCGTAATCTTCCTCTTCAACAGATTAAAACTTTTCTCAGCTTCTTCTATCCAGTGAAAATATTTGTGTCTTTTCTTCACTGTATCCATCATTGCTGCACTAATTCCAAAGAAATTCCTAATGAAATTTCGGTAGAAACTAGCCAATCCGTGAAAACTTCTCACCTCAAAAATGTTCTTCAGTGATGGCCAATTCTTGATTACTTCCACCTTATCTGGATCCATCCTCAACTCATCTGTAGAAATAACAAATCCCAAGTAAATGAGCTCTGTCTTCATGAATGAGGACTTCTTCATATTTATCAACAACTTCTCCTGTTGTAGTTTCTACATTACTGTAGCCAAATGCTTCAGATGTTCTGCCGTTGATTTACTGAAAATCAGTATGTCATCCAAATACACAATGAAAAATTTTCCGATTAACTCCTTCAGGACTTCGTTCATCAACCTCATGAAGGTACTTGGTGCATTTGTTAAGCCAAATGACATAACAAGCCATTCATACAACCCTTCATTGGTTTTGAATGATGTCTTCCATTCATCACCTTCTCTCATGCGGATTTGATGATAATCGCTTTTCAAATCAATATTTGAAAAGTATTTTTCTCCACTCAAGCAATCCATCAGATCATCCATCCTTGGCAATGGAAATATGTACCTAATGGTTATATTATTAATCACCCTCGAGTCAGTACACATCCTCCAGCCTCCGTCTTTCTTCAGACTGAGTACTGTTGGAACAACACACAGACTCAAGCTTTCTCTGACCAAACCTTTGTCCAACAACTCCTGGACTTGTCTTTTGACCTCTTCATTCTCTTGCGGTGTTAATTTGTACGCGTCTTTGTTTGGAAAACTGGCTCCTGGTATGAGATCAATGTGATGACTCACGCTTCTGGTCAGTGGCAACGAATGAGGTAATTCGTCCACTACTATATCAACGAACTCTTCCAGCATTTCCTGAATTTCTTCTAGTAAATCATCCACTCTAGTGCTGGTCAAAACAATCTTCGGTTTTCTGACCACAATGAATTGTGGTTCCTCCTTCTTCTTAACCTATGTAAGAAGTTCCTTCCCACTCATGAGAAGTACAATGTTGCTTACTTCCGGTTTCACCTCCTTATCCTTAATTGGAAGCAACATATGGGTTCTCCCATTCTTCTCTAGGGTGTATGTGCTCATTCTCCCATCATGAATCACATTCCTATCATATTTCCATGGTCTACCCAGCAATAGATGACAAACATCCATAGGAATGACATCACAGAGTATTTTATCATTATATCCTCCTATCTTAAATTCAACTAAACACTATTTAGTGACAGTTACCTGAAGTCCTTTTTGTAGCCACAAAATTCTATATGGGCTTGGATGATCAATCGTCTCCAGCTCCAACTTTTCTACCATCTACCACTTTCTATAATGACCTTGCATACCCTGTCCTTGGTCTTGCAAGTAGTCCTGAAAAGTTTGGTCCTTTGGACTAAACTCTCCACCTCCTTCTCTGGTGTCAAAAGAGCTTTTCGCATCATCAACGATCTTCCACCTTCAACGTCTTCTACCTCAACATCCTGCCTCTGTGCTTCGGCGATGTGAGCTTCTCCACTATATTTCTTTTTATCTAGACACTCGTAAGACTTGTGCCCATTCTTTCCACATGTGAAGCATGTTATGACTCCACCTCTTCCTCTTCCTCTACCTCTAGTACGAGGAAAAGTATTGTTATCAGCATAATCTCCTCTCTACTCAGTATGTTTTCCTCGCTGTGAACTGTCACCTCTCTCTGTTAGAGTCTGAGGTTTCTTCCAGTCTTCCTTGGGCTTCTGGTATTTAGCCTGGGCAACTGATTTTCCTCTGGGCTGACTTCTACCTTTGCCCCTCTGACTCTACTTTCATCTCAACTTTTCTTCTGCTTTCAGAGCCATCTGATAAGCATCTTCCACCGTTCGGATGGTTACCATGCTCATCTCATCCTGAATGTCATATCTCAGACCATTCATGTATCTGACAACTTTTTCATCATTGCTCTCCCGATGACCTGGCCTGATGTTCAGTTTATAGAATTCGTCAGTGTATTCTTTCACTGACATCAGCTTCTGCCTCAAGTTCTGCATCCTCCTGAACAGAGTAATTTGATAATCTCTAGGGATGAATTTCGCTTTCATCTTCATGATCATTCTGTCCCATATTTTAATCTTTTGCTTGCCCTTACAGCGTCTGTCAGCTTGTAGTTCATCCCACCACAATGCTGCATGTCCCATCAATCTTGTGGTAGCATGCTTGACTTTCTTGTCTTCTTCGACATCTTCATAGTCAAAGTATGTGTCTAGGGCTCTAATCCAGTCTAGAAGCTCCTTTGCATCCAAGTTTCCCTCATAAACTAGAATGTCCATCTTCGCCCTTGCACCCATCCTTGCAATAGCTCTGATCAAGCACTCGTTTGCTGCATCTTCAGCTGCAACTTCTTCTTCATGTTCAACCTCAATCTCACTTTCGGAATCACTGAGATCCCCAACACTAACTGTGCGCCTCTATGATGTTTCCATGTCTTCGAGTCTAGCTCGTAGATCACGCATGTCTCTTTCCATAGCTGGATCAGTCATCTGCCTGCCTCTTCTTCATGGCATTTCCCTCTCCTCTGGATCGGGTGACTGTCTATCTCTTCTCCTCGACGGCATGATGAATCCTCTTTCTTCTCTGCTACAGAAATCAAAGAACCTTTCTACTCTTTGATACAAAACTGACGCCGACGCACGCTCCCTTCACAACCCACAGGTTGAAAGCTCCACGTCAGCACAAGATCTTTCCCTTACACCGGCCCAAAGAAATCTAAACGGCTCTTCTATTTCCCTATTGGGAAATTTGCACCAACAGTAAATCCTGGTGGGATCCCCTTTTTTCACTTAGGAGATCGGATTTCGCATTTTCGCGAATCCAATGGTCAAGCGCTTTGTCCCTTTGTCTCCAAAATCCCGATAACAGTCAACGCTGACACCGTTTCTCTCTCTTCCTTTTTGGGAAATTCCTTGTCACAATTTCGGCGGTCGCGATGTCGTGAAACTTGCTTCCCCAACTCCCGAAACCCAATGTTCCAAGTTTTCGACACACTTGGGCGGTTGACTTCTCAACGGTCCTTCATTCCATCGGAACTTTGGACTTCGCAATATCGTGAATCCTAATGCCATAGTTTTTGGAACTTCCCTTTCCACGAAAATCCGAAACGGCGTGCCACCTGTCCACCTTGCTGACTCCTCCATGGCCCACACAAATCCTCCTGGCTTTCGGGATATCGCGATTCCCGTTGCAATGTTTACGGGACTTCCACTCATGAAAACCCGATGCAGGTATTCTCTTGCAAATCCAATGACCCTCGTGGCTTGGATCTTCAGTTCTACCCCACCTGAGATTAGAACCCTTCGACGCTTTCGCCTTAATTTCCCTTCTCTTCCACGAGATCTAACGGCTCACGGGACTTCACTAATCCTCCTCAGAGAATTACGACCGTCCGTTCCTCCTTGACGATTTCTGTGAATGAACTAAGTGTTATTTCATGAACTTGTTCACCTACAGCGCGAATTTATGATGCCTCCTTAATTCTTCTAGGCACAACTTCACCTGACTGTGCTTCAACGGTCTTTGAAGGCCTTATCCTTCCTGAGCTTCCTTATAACTTCGAGTCTTAGAGAAGACTCTTTGCACGCACTCCTTGCGGCAACCTTCAGACACTTTCAAATGATGAATTTCCTTCGACCCTGCGCCCTCCTGCAGCAATAGTCTCTAAATTCTTCACTTAGGTTTGCAACCCTGAGATTTCACTCGCCTGTGCACTCCTTGCACGGCTCCTGTGCCCAACTATACGTCTGGGTGAATGAGAACAAAAGCTAAACTATCTGAGCCCTTCGTCAACGAACTCCTTGCAGACACTTCAACTACACTCCTTGCAGGAACTCTTGCTCAGATAGAGAAGCAATTGAAACTCATTCCTCTTCCTTTCAGACTTCAAACTCAAAACATGAAATCATATACATAGCATATAAAGCAAATGTATAATAGAAAGCAAACATTCATGAGCATAGCATTCAACATCAATACACAGAGAACAAACACGAAACCACTAATTTGAATCAAACTCTTTCTATTAATCCAAATATCTGTACATGGGTGTTCTTACACAGCTCTCTGCATGCTCTTGCTCTCTTCCTCTGATGATGTTACAATACACAATGAGGGTGTCTATATCCCGTTTCCCTCTTGCGCTCTAGAAACTGTCTAATCTAGAATTAAATTCTATCTACTTTACATTAACTATCATAAATGCCTTCTACCTACTAAGGACGAGAGCGAATCGCTCAAGGTCCATTACATTATACAAGTGCGCCTTCATTCAATTATCACATTTAAGATGGCGCATCAACTCCAAGGTAATTTCAAAATCTACGCTGGCACTTGTCTAGCTATCTTTTGCTTCCGCGCTGGCTCGCTTGATGTTGGCGATGCTCCTGCATCACAAATGGATAACATAAAAGCAAACACAACTCTCCTAGACATGGTCGCTATCCCTGAACAACAAAAACATCTTAAAAACTATATGGAAGGTAAAAATTACTCAGTAGATAGTTTATCTGGAAACCTTGATGAGGAAGATTAACATGTAAATAGATTAGGTGTAAATAATTTMAAAAATTTTGTAAAAAAATCCACCTTTTTATATTTCTGTAAATATTTTTGATAGAATAGCTCAKTTTTGCCTAATAGATGGTGGATATGGACTTAGTGTAATGTATAATATTATTATGGAAGAGCTTGACATCTCTTGTACAAATGAGAATGCAAGAAGCATGTTATCCTATAATAATCAACAAAAAATATCTATGATACGTGAGATCAAATATGTAACCTTAGTCCTTTGCACTCATCTAGAAATCATGACAACTTTAAATGTACAAGTAATTGATATGACAGTTAGCAATTATTCAATTATTTTGGGTAGAGATTGACAAGATTTAATTGGTGGTTACTTATCTTTAGATGGATCTCACTTGTCTATTCCCAAAAATGACAAGAATATAATTGTATTAAGGGAAGGACAAATATCATTGGAAAAAGTTCCTTAGTCAAATGTAAACTTTATTGAGGAAGATATGGATGCTTATTCAATTTTCAATGATGAAAAAGACATTTCTCACAAAAAACCCTATGATTATGAAGATAGTATGTGGCATATGTACTTTGACAATGCATGTTCAAATGAAGGTAATGAGGCGAGAATTGTATTTTATTCACATGTAGGTAAAATTCATAATTTTTCCTATATACTTAAATTTTCCTGCACAAATGATGTAACTCCATTCAAACCCCTAATATTAGGAATTGAAAATGCTTATAATTTAGGTTGTGGTCATCTTGTCATTTTTGGAGATTCAGAACTTGTTGTAAATTTGGTTAGAAAGATTTATACTCCTACCAACAAGTTAATAAAGAGATACACCCAAGATGTATGTGCATTGATCCAAAATCTTTTGTCTTTTAATATCACTCATATCAAAATGGAACTTAATTCTATTGTTGATAGTTTAGTTTCTTTTTCAGCTTGTCCTTAAAGACAACTCCTTCCCCAAAGGCTTGATTACACATTTTTTTCTTTATATAGACCTCATATCCCTAATAATGTGGAATCTAGGCAGATTTTCCCCGATGATGAAAGAATTTATGCTTTCTTGAAAAATGAGCCTTATAAGCCTAAGGAGATAATGTATCTTGAGGATAAAAAATTTCCCAAAGGCTTGACTCCTCATGAAAGCTCATTTTCAACAAGTGATGTTGGCAGCCATAATAATAGGAAGGAAGATGTTTCGAAACGAAAAATAGGGGATCTATTTCCCTTGAACATTGGAACTCTTGAACAACCTAAAGTTATAAAAGTTGGAGCTCAATGTTCTGAACAAGAAAAAGCTAAATTCATGGATTTGTTCTGTGATTTTAAGGATGTTTTTTCCTAGTCCTATGAGGACCTTAGTCGTTTTGATCCTAGTATTATACAACATGTTATCCCTATCAACGAAGGAGCAAAACCGGTTAGGTAGAAACAAAGACCTATTAATCCAACACTCGAGGCTACTATTAGAAAGGAAGTGGAAAAATAATTACTAGATCACATTATTATTCCAATCAAATACTCATAATGGGTATCTAATCTTGTCCATGTAAGGAAAAAGACTAGAGAAATTAGATTGTGTGTAGATTTTCATGCACTAAATAGAGCTAGTGTTAAAGATCATTTTCCCCTCCCTAATATGGAATTAATTTTGCAGCAGGTTGTTGGATCTAAGATGATATACTTACTCGATGGTTTTTCAGGTTATAACTAAATAAAAGTTAATAGGACTGATAAATATAAAACCACTTTTATTACATGCTGGGGAACTTTTTCTCATGAGTGTATGCCTTTTGGATTATCTAATGTAGGTGCCACCTTTCAAAGGGCTATGCAATTAACCTTTGTCGACCTTATCGATAAGTTCATTCAAGTATATCTAGATGATTTAACTATTTATTCAAAAAATGGATCAGATCATTTTTATCATCTCACGAAAATATTTTACGATGTAGAAAATTTGGAGTGTATTTAAATCCTAAAAAGTTTCTTTTTGGTAGTACTCAAGGTAAACTCCTTGGTCACATAGTGTCAAATTCTAGAATTAGCATAGACCCTGAGAGAGTTACCGCAATCCAAAATCTTCCAACACCTACTTATAAAAATGAAATCCAAGCTTTCATGGGTAGGATAGGTTTTGTTAGAATATTTGTTCCTGATTTCGCTATGATGGTCAAACCTATTCATAATATGCTGAAACAAGATCAATCTTTCTCTTGGACAAAATATGTTGAAAATATTTTTGTGGGAATTAAAAAGAAAATAAGTTCAGCTTTGGTCTTGGAAAAACCGGACTTTAATAAGGAATTTATCATTCACACAAACTCAACAGAAGAAGCAATTTCTGATGTCCTTCTATAAAAAGAAGATCAAAATAATGAACAACCTGTAGCCTATATGAGTCAGAGCTTATCTGATGATCAAATCAAGTAATCTTATATTGAGAAACATGCTTATGCTCTCATCAAGGATATAGAGAAATTTCTCCACTTCATTCTTGGCAAGCACAAACAAGTAAAAGTCCCTTTACTCACTGTCAAGATTTTTCTTTCACAGACGTATCTTTCTGGAAAAATGGCACATTGGCTTGCAAAGATTCAAGAACATGATTTAACAATTACTAATTCCAATACAATTAAGGGACATGACTCAACACTTCAATTGGCTCAACATCCCGAACCAAGTGATTCTCTTGAAGAAAATGCAAATGATTTGTTATCACTCTTCTTTATTGAAAATCAAAATTTTGAATTTGCTAAACCTCTTTGGTACACAAACATAATTTACTACTTACAATATAAAAAAATGTCTTTATCATTTATAATCTCATCAACGAAGGAGGTTGTGTCTTGAATCCTCCAAATATATTATTTTGGGAAATTCTCTCTTTCTTAGATCTACTAATGGGATATTGTTAAGATGTATCGATGATACTACAACCCATAAAATTTTGAAACAAATGCCTGGATCAACAGATTCAAATCTACACATTGGTCGTCATTTTGTAGCAAAGACTACTGCTTTCAAAATTTTAAGAACAAGGTATTACTCGCATTTTATTTTTCAAGATTCTTTTAAATTTGCAATGGCTTGTGATAAATGTCAAAAATTCACTGGTAGAGGACAATTTTCTACTATGCCACTGCAACCTGTTCTTCATGATTTTCCATTTGCCAAATGGGGTTTAGATTTCATCGGTCCCATTAATCCTCCATCTTCTGTGAGACACATTTTTATACTCACAACTACAGACTACTTCACTAAATGGACTGAAGCTATATTGAATAACATGCACAAGATGAAAAGGTAATACATTTCTTGGAATCAAACATTTTCTCTCACTTTGGTCTTCCTCTTGAGATTGTTTCTGATAATGGCCCAATATTTATTTGCTAGAAACTCACTCAATTTCTCAAGAAATTTGGTGTGAAACATTTAACCTCTTCTACCTATTATCCATAAGGAAATGGGCAGGCTAAGTCAATCAATAAAAATCTAATCAAAATCCCGAAGATAATAATAGATGATAAGCCCCGTCAATGGCATACACTACTTACTTATGCTCTTTGGATAGATAGAACCACCACCAAGTGTAGCAATGACCATACTCCCTTTCATCTACTATATGGTCAAGAAGCCATCATGCATGTAGAACTAGAACTTACCTCACTTTGATTAGCGTTACAGGTTGAAATCATATGATATTTCCCAAAGAATTAATGCTCTACTTTCCCTAGATGAACAAAGAAAGCATGCTATTGAAAACTTAAAGAAATGAAAAAAAACAGTTAAAAAGTATTTCGATAAGAAAGCAAAAACTATTGTTTTCAGGGTTAATGATAAGGTACTTCTTTGGGATGCATCTCATGCTTATAAAGGAAAGCATTCTAAGTTTCAAAAGTTGTGGCTAGGTCCATATAAAATTGCCTTTATCACAGGTAACAATTCTTATTTTCTTAATGACATGGAAGGGCGATTTCTTTCTTTCACAATGAAGGGATCACATTTGAAGCATTATGCTGAGCCAAATTGATCTAATTGACTTGTTTTTAATGCTTCTTGTATATATTCTTTTTGATATATTTTCTTTCTGGTTTATTTCCTATTTCTCAAATGTTTCCTTATTTTCATAGCATTTTTGATGATTAATTTTGCTTAAGTATTTCCTTTTGATTCCGTCACTCTAAGGCTATTTGCTTGCCATGTCACTGCACATTATACTAATCTTGCAAATAT
>ML819388.1:0-26073 GCA_009831015.1 Picea engelmannii
GTAGCTACCATAATATTAACAGTATGAGGGTATGGAATTGGCATTTAGTCAAGAGCACCAAGCCCTTTATGTACCTTGATGTTGGTGGCATTGATTGTTGAACTCTTCTGTCATGACCCTAGTAAAAATGTACCCTTCACTCAAGTAAAATCACTTATTAGGCATGTTAATCGTTTTCTATCTCCGATTGTGGGTGAGGCAAATTCAGAAAACACTTGATGTGGATGCCATTTTGTTGGATGGGATTGACACCATTGTTGCATGGAGGGTTGAGACCGAGAGGCCTATCATGGAATCGATCCCTGATTGGTTACTGTAGGAGGTAGAGGAGGCAGTAGTATAGGAGAGAGAGGTAGAGGAGGAGGATGTTCCTGAGCAGAGTCAGCAAACACCTTTAGAGGAGGTGACTATTGACACTAGGAGTGTGCTAGTGCCACCTGTTAGGACATATATTTGTATCGGGGGTGTTTTCCCCTATAAGATTGGTCCTTGGGTGGCAAAATGTGAGATGAGGGGCTAAAAAAAACCCACTTTTCGTCTTTATCCAAAGTAGGGGAGGTTGATTTGATGGCTTCGCCAGATCCCCTTAAGCACCATCCACGTCAGCCTGTCAATCTTCCCTGCAAGCATCCAGCCAAGCGCAGGTGGCAAAGAAGAGGCCGCCATATTTTCCAAGTGCCAAGTCGACTCGGCCTCGTTTTGATCCTGATGAAGTAGTTTTGAAAGTGGGGAGGTGGTTGAAACATCGTCTCCCCCATGAATGGAAAGTCAGAAGGTCTGACTGTAAAGGCAGTTTGTCAGCCCAGGCAGTTCGAGCTTGCGTCTGACAACAATACTGCATGTGCATTCTGACCGAGGAGACACAGACATCTGGCATTGGATGAGAAGCTCGAGCACGCCTTTGCTATTGTTGGTGTATTATTTTGAGTATATATATGTAGTTTTGAGTCATATTTTGCAAGTCCTGGGTTGAGCAGAGCTCCCAATTTTGTAATGCTTGTGATGCCAAAGCTGTTCTCTGGTTATGTAATCGATTTGAGATTTTCATGTTAATAGAAGTCAGTTTCCTCTTTCTTTCCATTTTGTTTGTAAATGCTGTCTGAAACACTCGGGTATGGAGGATCCAGCTGAGGATCGCCATGCTGTTATGATGTAGGTTTGATCATGGCGGTGTCATGATCAATTTCATTCATTTCCATGTGTTGTCTTTTCCCTCTCACACTGGATGGCTCAGGCATGGAGGATCCAGTCGAGCTGTCACAGTTGCAGGATGATGGAGGTTTGATCATCATGTTGCTGTGACTGTGTTGCTTGCAACACATTTCGGTGTTTGAAGCACGAACTCAGGATTGCTCTTGAGTTTGAGTTTTTCATCTTCGAACTGCTGGAAGGCCGGATGCCTATAGTGGTCTCGTTCACTTCTCTCACTAAGTCTTCCCTCTGCTCTAGCTTTAACTCAATTTTCCTGACTGAAGTTAATGTGGCCCTCACTTCCCTGTAAATTTCTTGTCTAGTTCTGTGTTGAAACATCATTCGGATTCTGAGTTTTGTCCATTGACCTCCATCCATATAAAACCAACATCCACCTAAACTCTGATGGGTACTGGGCTTACCTTCTCTGTAATCAGAAGGTGACTTCTAGTGCTAACATTTCTGGCGTCGTTGTCGGGGAACGAATTGAAGACTTTTCCCTGGGTAGAACGAGAACGAGTTTCTGATTCTGAAGGTGCATCAGACATCAAAACCATTGAAGATTTCACTTGCACCTGGTGACTCCACTAAGGCGACTCCACTGTTTCAATGCGGCTGCTTCTAGATACACCTGAAGCTCCCTAGGAGAACGCAACGATTAGAGCTGGTCTTTGATGGTGAACAAAGACCAGACACACTCATTCTACACATCATTCACCTGGCGACTCCATGGTTGAAGAATCGATTGGCGACTCCACTGGTTTGAAATGGACAAAATCTTGGCTCCCAGGTTTGCTCCTTTTAATTTTTCTGTTGTTCCTGGTTTTCCTAATGTTGTTCCTACTCCGGAAGAGTGGGGTGATTATTTGCCCATATTTAAAGAGCGTAAAGAGGACAACCCTGCTCAGCATCTTTGTGAGTTTCATGAACTCATGCGTCAGTGGGAGATACATCATGAGGATGTATTATTAAAGATGTTCATGTTCTCATTAGTAGGAGATGCTCGTAAATGGTATCACTCCTTACCCCCTGCTAGCATCTCCTCCCTTGGAGAATTTCATGCAGCTTTCAATAGGCACTGTCAAATTTTTTATTCTTCTAAGTTAATTTGTCATAATTGTTGTGAAGAATATAAAGACCGTGTTCAAGGTATGACTGTTTCAAAGGAAAGCTGTTAGAATGAAAGTTGTGAGGATGAGGGGTATACCTCGGAGGAGTTGATAAATCTGGTAAAATCACTTTCTGTAAGAATGGAAAAATTGGAGGCAGATTGTACTTGCTGCTCTTATGAAGGAGATGCAGAGGATATTCCGGTCCTTGAAACGGATGTTTTTGGCAGCCCTGCTTACGATGAAGAAGTGATTTCAAATACTGACCAAGAGTAACCAACTTTTGATGAATATCCCGATGAAGATGACAAAGAGTAGAGCTTTCCCATGGTTCTTGTTTATGATGATTATGACTCTGATCCTTGGGAGAGCCATGAAGAAGAAGAGGAAGAGCCAGAGGGACAATTTATCTCTTGTCCAGAGCCTATCAGTGAGAAACCATCGCCTGGGACCAGTCAACCTGCATTAACTGTTCACCCACCTGTGCTTACCAAAGATATTCAGCCTTGTGTGAGCAGCTGTGGAGCAGATCGAGCTGCCTGTTACAAATTTTCTAGAGTTTGCCACTCATTCGATGAGCCTGTCAACAAGTACATGGAGTGGCATTTCCTTCATATCTTGGAGCCGCCCAACTTGATCTCAACTTCAGCCTTTGGAGAGAAGTTGAAGGATGTAGCCGTTCTGCTATCACGGTTGCATTATCTGTTGTTATTCACTGACAGAGTAAATGGTCTTCTAGTTAGGAAATTACTTGAATGGCTATGGTGGAAGTTCGCTTTCACCCAACACTGTGTAAAAAATCATTAGTCTAGGAATGTACATAAATAAGCCCCTTCTGGAGCCAATGTATTTGCTTTTGTTTAGAGTTTTTATCGATTTGTAATCCTCAGCGGGACGTTTTTTGAGCTTGACTCCATAGCCCAACAGAAGGCGACTGGAACTACTGAAGATCTTAGAGCCTCGCAGGGAGGACTCTATCCCCCATGGAGCCTAATGTTAGCACATATATTTGTATGGGGGGCGTTTTCCCCTTTAGGATTGGTCCTTGGGTGGCACAATGCGAGAAGAGGGGCTAAAAAAACCCACTTTTCGGCTTTATCCAAAGTAGGGGAGGTTGATTTGATGGCTTCGCCAGATCCCCTTCAGCACCATCCACGTCCACTTGCCAATCTTCCCTGCAAGCATCCATCCAAGCGCAGGTGGCAAAGAAGAGGCTGCCATATTTTCCAGGTGCCAAGTCGACTCGGCCTCGTTTTGATCCCAATGAAGTAGTTGTGAAAGCGGGGAGGTGGTTGAAACATCGTCTCCCCCATGAATGGAAAGTCAGAAGGTCTGACCGTAAAGGTAGTTTGTCAGCCCAGGTAGTTCGAGCTTGCGTCTGACAACAAAACTGCATGTGCAGTCTGACCGAGGAGACATAGACATCTGGCATTGGATGAGAAGCTCGAGCACGCCTCTACTGTTGTTGGCATATTATTTTGAGTATATATATGTAGTTTTGAGTCATATTTTGCAGGTCCTGGGTTGAGCAGAGCTCCCAATTTTGTAATGCTTGTGATGCCAGAGCTGTTCTCTGGTTATGTAATCGATTTGAGACTTTCATGTTAATAGAAGTCAGTTTCCTGTTTCTTTCCATTTTGTTTGTAAATGTTGTCTGAAACACTTGGGTATGGAGGATCCAGCCGAGGATCGTTATGCTGTTATGATGTAGGTTTGATCATGGTGGTGTCGCGATCAGTTTCATTCATTTCCATGTGTTGTCTTTTCCCTCTCACACTGGATGGCTCGGGCATGGAGGATCTAGTCGAGCTGTCACAGTTGCAGGATGATGGAGGTTTGATCATCATGTTGCTGTGACTGTGTTGCTTGCAACACATTTCACTGTCTGAAGCATGAACTCAGGACTGCTCTTGAGTTTGAGTTTTTCATCTTCGAGCTGCTGGAAGGCCGGATGCCCATAGTGGTCTCGTTCACTTCTCTCACTAAGTCTTCCCTTTGCTCTCACTTTAACTCAATTTTCCCGACTGAAGTTAATATGGCTCTCACTTCCCTGTACATTTCTTGTCCAGTTCTGTGTTGAAACATCATTCAGATTTTGAGTTTTGTCCATTGACCTCCATCCATATAAAACCAACATCCACCTAAACTCTGATGGGTACTGGGCTTACCTTCTCTGCAATCGGAAGGTGACTTCTAGTGCTAACACCACCATCTTAATGGAATCCAATAGAGGGAGGTGTACTTGGCAGTAGCAACAATAGAGGACACCCGAGTCTAGCTCTTGCTTCTTCTACAGGACATCAGAGTCCAATGCCAGCCTCAGTGCCTTCTTCCTCTAAAGGAAAATCCATATCTAGAGCGATCACCTTTGCCCGTAAAAGGGGTAGAGGGAATCACTAGTTTATTTATCTGATTTCATTGTAGATGACTTAGGATGGTGAGATACATTTATTATATTTTTTGATGATATTTTGAGGCTTTAGAGTCAGGACATGATTCAGTGTTGATCTGTGATGTATTTGAGTTTATTAGACATCTTATACATCTTATATATCAGTTCTCTTTTCATATTTATGTGGAAATGCAATTATTTGATGTTGTTGATGCTTCAGATATTTAAAAATTTGAAAACAATGAATATTTTTGTATTTTTTTCATTTTGCCGACATTTTCCGATATTCTCCCCGATGTTTCCGATATTTTCTTTTCAGGACCCTTGGTGATATTTTCTTTGACATGATGTTGGTAACACTGTTATAGACCAGGTCACTGTTATTGATAGTATATTTGTAACAGTCCTTTTTTAGCTGATAAAGCATGGTAGGTTTGAATGGACCTACCATAAGTGCTGTCTCAGTGATATAGAGTCAGAATCTCACTTTAACAACCAGCAACCTGAGCAAAACTTTTTGTATTCCTTTAACTTTCAACCTCATAAGACTGCAATATGATTTGCATTTATTGATTGTCTGTTGTATCCATTTTGAATGACTGCAGGCAAGTATATTCTCCAACTCGGCATTTCCAAATGGAAGGCCATCAGTTCCTGTACTCCAAGTACAGGACCTTAAGGGACAGAGGGGATCAACATTACTGCAACAGTTACCCCTACAAGGCCCACAGCTTTACAGTCGCCTACGTATTTTCTCTGGCACAGCTAATTTACCACTTGCCCAGGTTTGATAGTTTGTCCTTGACATTATTCGCCTTTTAAAATCATGCATCAATATTTATCAGCTTCTTATATAAAGGTAGTCATAACATACAAGCAGATAAACGCGCACACACACACACAGATGGAACTAGCTAGTGTTTCCAAGACGTTTAAAGGAAATATGTAAAATGCCTTTTTGCATGTTGCTTTGGTGTGACATAATTTGACAGTAAATCAGTGGTTTTTTTACTACAAGAAAGAGAAGCTTGTGGGATTTGAGTTGCACGAGAAAGAGTAAATTACAAGTAAAAATTCTGGGATTAATTGGCTTTATCCAATACTGTATTTTTGTTTTCTACAGGAGATAGCATGCTATTTGGGTATTGAGCTCGGAAAAATAAAGATCAAGCGTTTTGCAGATGGTGAAATCTATGTTCAGCTTCAAGAAAGTGTTCGGGGATGTGATGTATTTCTAGTGCAGCCAACCTGTCCACCTGCCAATGAGAACCTAATGGAGTTGCTTGTAATGGTTGATGCATGTCGTCGGGCATCTGCTCGAAATATAACTGCTGTCATTCCCTACTTTGGATATGCTCGAGCTGATCGTAAGGTAATTTTACTGAATAGTTCTATTTATGGCAACACCTGATTCTAATTTGCTGCTTAGAATGACAATAGGAAAATATTGTTGAAGAAATGGTAAATACAAAGCTAACATAAAATTGAAAATGAATAAAAGTTTATGAGTATCTTAATGTGGCACATATGCATGGAATTTAAGTTTTATGAAGGAAATTGACAAAATGTGACATTGTTTTGTGAGTGCACATGATATTATTCTTAAGTCATCAACACATTTACCTTATTCTCCTTAGTAACTTTAATCTTTACACTTTACCATATGCATGTTTGTATCCATTATAAATTATATTATAACAATCTTTCTTCCCTTAAAATACTCTGACGTCTTCAAAGATAAGTAGACAATCTGGTCCATGAATGGTTTGATAGAGAATATTCGAGTGGTTTGATCTCTGCTAGTTATAATGTTTGGATTTTGATGAAAGATCGCCATACAACTCAAAATATGTGTTTTCTTTTCACTTTTGTTTTTAATTGTAAAATATGAAATCATTGGTTTGGAATTGACACATCAATTTTTTTTGATTAATTGCAAAAAGATGTGCATTTCCTAGAAGGAATTCTGTTTTCCTTCTTCTTAAGAACTCGATTCCTAAGATGGCATTCTACTTTGAGCACTTCATGCAGCTGAGAGATGGTCTTATTGTCTGTCCCACGTGTTACCCTTTCAGGGTTAACAGTCCTAGAGCCACCCAATCAACCAGTGTGGCATGTTCCAGCTTGCATGAGATCAGTCGATCATGCCATTCAGATGCAGATTCTCTACTTATTCTCCCTCAGTTACATGATGATTCACCTTCCATCACTTAGATACCTCAGCCATGGTATATTGGTTCTATCCAGCCTCACACTTCAGCTGATAGATGTACTATGCTTACATGGTTACGTTCTCGTTGTATGGGTTTGCTACTTATACGTGGTGCTATAATTTCCAAGCTTGTTGTGAAAGTGGTAACATTAAAGTATGATTCAATAACACTTCTTAACACTAACGATTTTACTTTTTGCCTTATAGTACCATGGGGGGACACAAATATCATTAAATAAGTGTCGTCAAAACCTAGGTTTAATCATACTACTGGTGATCATGTTGGGTTAGTGTACTTCATCTCCTAAATCATACTTGGCATTTTCCATTTTCCCTGCTCACTTCCATCTTGTTCATAAAAGATAATTCCCTGCTCATGTTTGACTTATCAAATGTCATCCAGCAAGGTCTAGCCTAAGCAAAGTGAAAAAATAATGTAAGCCTAAGTCAAATAAAACCAAAAAGGATAGAGGTGAAGAGTGAAAAATAAAAAACAAAGAATAATAAGGCTGGAGCTATGCCACCTCATTAAAAAGGTCTACACCCCTAAGTCCTATGCTAAAAATGCCTATATAAAGAAAATGACTAGAAAAATCAAAGAAAAAATGTAAAGGGGGGAATAAATAAAGTGTCGAGGTGGTAACTCTAAGTAGAAGCTCCCTCTAAGAAGGCTTGCAGATACAAAGTGAAGAATCCTAGCTCTTGAAAGCTAGTTGACCAGAAAAAGGGATCTTTATCATCATATGTGTTTTTGAGGGTCATTACATGACATTCCCCTTCCTTTTCCATAAGTTATCCACCATTTTCACCTATCTCCAACCTTGTGATCTAGGAAATATATTTTCTCCTAGGAATTGTCGCATGTAAAAGGGGTATGTGTGTCCTCCCATTGTAAAACCTAGGCAATTTGTAAAAGTTAACTTGTTTTGATGTTGTTAAAAGAAAATTCTTGGTGTGCATCATCTAATAACTTGCAAAGAAGTTAGATCCACCACTATGAGTGGGTTCCTTGCATTGGGAAACATGTACCATGCCTTGAGATCCATGACATTGCATTGGGATCCATGTACCCATATTTAGTCATATCTATCGACATTGGGATCGATGCCATTTTCCTTGGGATCCATGTACTTCATTGGGATACGTGTCATTGCTTTGGGATCTGTGACAGTGCATCGAGCTATGACAAGGATGCCACATGGATTGCTTTAGGAAGGTGCCCCTACTTAGTTGGATGATATTAGCCCACATGTGTGCCTCATTCTTTCACATGGAACACATGTGGGCCTTGTGAAGGTAGTTGAGGACTTGGACCAGGTTGGTACAAACATGGACCGGGTTGTTACAGGTTATGGACCAGGTTGTTATAGTTGGTAACATGTGCTTGATTTGGTTATTGCCTTTTGGGTCTTACACATTTAGTGAGGTGCCTCATTTGGGGCCACACATGCCTCCTTTTAGAAGGGTGCACTCTACTTTGGTTGACTATTCTTCATCATTATGGGTTGGAATTGTTAAATTTCAATCATAAACAGATAACAATAGTTCACAGTAGTATTCTTTGACTTTTAACAAATAATCTAAAGCATAAGAAACATTGGAAAACAACATTCACAGAGTGCACAATTATTTATCCTGGGAAACCCTCAAGGGGAAGAAAACCCAGCAAACTTCTTTGTGATATATTATCAGTCAACAAATACAATGACAGTACAAGACTTCCTTAGAAGGAGATAAGCCAGTAACACTTACTGTTGTCTCTATGTCTTTAAATATTTCTGAGTCTCTACTCAGATCTGCCCTCAGACCTGTAGTTATTGTTGTAGCTTTTGCTGTCCCAAAAGTGCCCTTAAGACTGTCTCAAATCTTCCCTTGAGTTGTTGTCCAGAACAACCTTTAATTTCTGTCCAGAATAGAAATATCAAAAGCTACAAAAGTGCCTCTGTTGCTGCTCAGAATAACTTTCAGATGCTGTCCAGAATAACTCTTAGAACAGAGTAAAATAGCTGCTATAGAACAACCTCTTATATGCTGCCCAGAATAGTCTTTAGATGCTGTCCAGAATATAGAAATCAGCTGCTATAGAACTGCCTCTGCTGCTCCCTTGCTTCCTCAAAAAATCCTAAGCTTCTCCCTCAGAAAATCCTGATATATCAAACTGATGTGAATAACTGATGTATAGAAGAGGGCACTGTTATCCCCTATCCTAGGGATAACTAGGGAGATTAGATCTCGAGGCCTACAGGTCCTAGACATGGAGTACCGAGAACCATATCAACTTGAGCTTGGCCCTGGAGGGCCCATCCTTTTTCTTCAGCGCCCCCATTCTGTCAACAGCAGCCCATCGGCATGGTTCTGAAGTAGCAGTGGGTCTTGCTCCATGAGGTAATGAGTCCAGGTATCATGGTAGGTGTCACTCTGATTCTCAAAGCATTTGAATATGTGCATTTAATTCTCTTTTGCTTCGTGACGTTTGCTTGGACATTATGCCTTTTAACTTGTCCATACCTGGGGGGGATGACAGAGTGCCCTAGCAAGTTGGTTCCCTTAGGAATGAGTTGCCACTGGGTGGGTCTATGAAAGGTCATCGTCCATTCCTTCCATACTTATCACTTTTCATCATTTTCCCTTTCATCTATCCCCTACATTGGTTCGGGCATTGGGTTTGCCAAGCTAGTAAGGGTTGTACCTTGCCTTGTGGGAAGAAGGGGCTAAAGGCCCAGAGGGTAAAAGTAGCTGACAAAAGTTAAAAGCCAAGATCAAACCTTGAGATGCTTCGCCCAAGGATCCCCGAGAAAGCAATAAAAGGCTTCTCATCAAGAAAAAGGGGGGACCCATAAAATAGAATAAAACTCAAGACCTAGTTGGTGGATAGGGGGTCTCATCATGAGCCAGCCTATTAGGTCCATGGGCATGTAGCGGTATGACACTACTATTCATCTGGTCACCACGCCACGGTAGTGGCTCTTGGTGGCATAGCTAAGAGAAAGGGGGTCTCATCACAAGCCAACCTTCTCATCTCCGTGAAATGCTTGTAAGTAACGCTGTCACCACAGGTCACCACGCCAGGGCAGTGTCCTCCAGGTATAATACCTTGTCCAACAGTTCCGACCCATACCAGTCCGGTGTTTCAACCTGAAGCTCTGATACCAATCTGTAACGTACCCAGCCACCCACAAACCGTGCACGCCACTTCAAGCCCACTTTTGGACTTCTTTCGACTTCTGATCTAACTTTTAATTAATAAAGATGCATGAAGTATTCGCATGCATAGATCAAGATTCTTGCTACAACATAAAAGAAATGAACCATATGTCGTACACAACAATAACCAACAAGCATGCATACTATGGATACAAAATTCATAGATAAATAAATACACAACGGAATAAATACACAAGTAAATAAAACCATAACAGAGAGCACTTATCTTTAATGAAACGAATTACCAACTGGCTACAGACCAAGGATGTTCTAGCCAACCGTAGACACTGTTGTTCCAAGTCTCAATAGCAATGTCACCCCCGAGCCAGGGCTGTGAATCCACAAGGACAGTTCCAGAGTGTCACTCGGCTTCCCAAACCAGTCAACACTCAAGCTCTCACAGGCTTTTCAGCACCCACAACAATCCAAGTACACCAACTCTCTTCTACCTAGCCTGCACAACCCAAGAGAATGGACCCCCTTCTCTGCCACGCAGTGCCTCAAACTGTCCATCTCCTTCCAGGGCTCCAATGCATCTAGTCAAGAATCTTCATGCTGGGGCTCTCAAGATTCGCAGCTGTGAGCAAAACTAAACACAGGCCAAAGCTTCTCAGACATACGGGCCTTAATTCATGGTTGAAATACACCAGCAGTCTTTACAGCCAACAAAACCATGGCTCCTCTTCAACAATTCGTTTTCCCTTCCCAAGCCAAACGCGAATGAGGAAAGACAATTGGGTGAAAGAGTGAATGGAGAGAGAACATGGTGAAAGGTGTGAACAATGAACAAAATGAGTGAGTGAGTGAATGAGTGAAGAAGAAGCAACCCCCACCATGGACCAAAGATGGGTTTATGTAATTCTTGGAGTTAAGGAACCACTTGGCCTTCCCCCCAAGAAGCTCATGTAACTGTTATTCTCCATTAAAACAAAAATGGGTAAATAAAATATAAAATAAATACTTAGCCCCTCAAGCCCCCTCTTTTGTGGAATCATAGCCCCCTATAACTTTTGTCCTTATATGTCTAGTAGCCAATGATGTATTTATTATTAATAATGATCAAACATTACATTGCCTAGGAACACTGGCCTCTTTCAATTGTTTGGGCACTCTGGCCTTTCATAGATTACCAAAATACATTATTTGATACGGGGCTCAAAACTGGGGTGTTACACCATCTAACATACATGAATCAATAGAAATACTAAGCAAGCTAGCTTTTCTATTTCTATCCTATTGGGAGGTAACTCCCCTTTCAAGGCCAATATTTAACAACAAAGGCAAAAAATTAACAAGAAAGCTTATACCTCATGCACAAATTGAACATAGATGATCCACACAAAATTGCTTTACACCATGTAGTAGCCTCCAAAACATTTTTATTCCAATGAGAAAGAAATATTATAATAACCTCAACAAGCAAGATCACCCAAGCTCCAACTAGCTTTAGCAATGGGAGAGTATGCTTTATTTATAACTCAAGGGTGAAGATCCCCAAGAGAGGAGGGCACACCAAGTGGAGGAGAGGGGCGCACCAAGTGTGAGAGGAAGGGAGCCAAGTGGTCGAGTATGGGCTTCCACCTCTCCCATATCCTCAAAAGTAGACAAGTGTACACAATGAAAGAGTAAGAGGGTGCCACCTCTCCAAGAGAGGATGGCCTCTCTCTAGAATGCACCACCTCGCTAAGAGGGGCACACCTCCTCTTCGGCCACATGCTCAAAAGTTAGGTGAAAGCCCTTTGACTTTAGTCTTTAACCAAAAGATGCTTCCCTTTCCTTCCCTTTGGCTGCCACATAGCCTTTTAGGCTTTATTTCACTAAAAACATGTTAAAACATGTTTCCGATAACTTTGCTAAAATTTAGCAATTTAGATTTTTTTATGTCTTTTTTGGTTTTTGAGAGTAAAATTACCTTTTCAGTGATTAAAATCACTAATTTCACTCACAAAAGTGTGTACTCTAGGTTAAAATGAGCACCCACAAGGCTTATAATGCCTCCTAGTACCACTTTTTTAATACAACTTCAAATTACAATTAAAAAATTGCGTTTTACGGGAATTTTTTTATTAACTGAGAAAATTAAAAAATACTAAGGGGGACTTAGCACATTTCCATAAAACTCTAGGATAATTCTTAACATGGTTATATACATAAGACTCTAGACTTAAAACACCCCCCAAGTCATATCTACTAGTACAATTACTCCAACTTTGGAGGTTATTGAGTGAAAAACCTCGAAAATTATATTTCACTTAAAGAGCAAGTAAAAAAAAACACTCTAGAGTAAAGTATTAGTGTTTAATTCTTGGGTGGCTAAGCCTTTAACAAAAATCACATGCTTAAGTCATTTTATTACAATTCCCTGTAGGGTATGGAAATGTGGTGAAAAAGTTGAAAAATGGCCATATTGGCCGGCTGGACTTCTGAACTCTGAATTTTGAACAAGTCATTGTTCAATCTTTGGCGGCTCATCTGCAAGTCCATCCTAGTGCAACTTGGTGGATAACAGATCCCAAGTTTAAGTTATCTTAATTTGGAGAGTCTTTTAGTTATTGGCTTAGTGAACTAGAAATAAAGGAGTAGTTTGCATGCAAGCATCTACTCTATAAATAAAGGACCTGGGTCCTCATTGTACATGAAGAAATAATTGAGTGCTGCTCATTGCTCCATGGATGTTTCCCCTTTGAGGGTTTTACCATGTATATCCTGTGCCAACTTGTGCATTTGCTGTTTTACTATGATCCTGTGGCCATGTGCATTTTCTCATAGAAGTACATAATCCTTTTCTAACCTCTTATTGAAAGGCGTTTTGTAGAAAATAGTCTAGTGGTATCTGAACGTTTTTGGACACCAATCCATACAAATACATAAAATATAAATCTAGTGATTGTGAAGGATAAGTGGTACTGTTCTTCTTAGTTGCAATAATTGTGCAATACAATTAGTGGCCTATATAAGGTTCCTGTCTATTCCTTATGCTTGAATGTCTCCATTACCTGCTGGACTCTCCATTTAACAGTATCCCCCTTCTCATTAAACTATTAAGTCCACAATGTCAGCATGCCCCTCTTTAAAATTGAACTCTTGGAGTCTGGTGAGGAATGATGAAGTACTCTTTGATCTGGATTGCACTTTGGGATCTTCCCTTTGAGCATAGGAAATAGTCATCTACATAGTTGAAAAGTTGTTTTGTTATATAGAATCTCTGAAAAGGTGGTCGTCTTTGAACTATTAAAAGTTAGAAATTGTCAATGCTGACAAGAGTTCTAAGATTGATCAATTCCACTTAGATTGGAATAAGCACTGTCAGGCATTAGATTTTCTTTTTCAGTTACCTTTGCATAACTGATGTTTAGAGATAATAGCTTCTATTTGTATGATTTTTGAACAGTCCACATTTAGAATTGCATGCATTTTAATAGCTTCATAACTATAAAGTTTCTTAATATGATGTTTTAGATCCCAATTTAGGTATTTTTCCTGTCTGGTTGTATTGTTCCCTTTTCTACTTGTACCCATTTCCCCCTTTTTTTGACTTTATATTAGTTAATATAACAAGGAAATTTTGAAATGCTGGCTCAACTGATTGGAAGCTAAACAATTATTTTTGGACTGTGTGGGGTAATATCCCAATGGTTTCTGAACCTTGGTAAGTGGCATATTTGAAATATATTCGGAATGACTGTATAGATTCTGTGGATATACCATGTATTTCATCTCTTAAGGTTCCCACTGACTTGTTCTTTCAGACTCTAGGTCGTGAATCTATTGCTGCAAAACTTGTGGCAAACTTGATCACTGAAGCTGGTGCCAACCGTGTACTTGCTTGCGACTTGCATTCTGGGCAATCAATGGGGTACTTTGACATTCCAGTGGATCATGTCTATGGACAGGTTTGCTTGACACTATTTCATGTAGGTCAGTATTGTAACAAAGTAGCCTAAGAATGCAACCTACTTATTTTTGATGTTCTGCTTTCTATGGGGTTCCCGTTTCCATAAATCTCAGACATATAGAATCCATGTTTCATTGATTTCACTGACTTGTAATTCCTTTGTCTTACAGCCAGTGATCTTGGATTATCTTTCCAGCAAAATTATTTCCTCAAGGGATCTAGTAGTTGTGTCTCCAGATGTTGGTGGTGTTGCTCGAGCTCGTGTGTTTGCAAAAAAGTTATCAGATGCTCCTCTTGCAATAGTTGATAAGAGAAGACAAGGGCATAATACCTCAGAGGTATTCATATTGAGCACATTTCGAGTTTCAACCCTTTTCCCAAGTGCAGTCATTCTGTTTCATTATGTATTTGAGATAAGTGGCACAATTTATGACCATTTGTATAGGGTTATGTAACAATCTATGTGTACTGTCTGTTACAGGTCTGCATCCATGCCTACAATTATAGCATTGCACAGACACACACACACACACACACACACACACATATATATATATAGCATCCAAGTGGATTGTATTGAAGTGTCTGTCTGTGTGTGTCTGTGTAAAATCCAATAAACTCTATACAGAGAGACATGCCTCAAGGGATCCTGAACTATGTTCAGTGCCATATGATTGTAGCACACCACGACAGGACGTAGCCTAGACTCGTTGGTTCTTGTATGAATCCATCCTTTCCCAACATGATGCTGGGCTACAGAACATAACCTCAGCACCTCAGAACTATTGGAGCTGAAAGCTTCACTGTTGGCAAGTTCCTGAGTTCGCATGTTGACACGTTGATGATGAATCAACATTGACATGGAGGTTGACGAGCAGTGACATTGAGTTTGACATGTGTTTGGGAAGTTTCCATATGGCTCGAAGTCAACAAAATGGTTGATGGATGGTAGGTAGAAAGGGAGACAGGGCAGCAAACATTATTGATGTTCCTTTGTCATTCAGTTAGGAAGTTGATGATATGTCATCATCAATTCGTTTTTCAGTTATAATAAGGAGACTTGTGGTGCAAGCAAGCCTTCTATGTAACTTGTTTCGCAAGCAACTCAAGGTTGCAAATATCAAATATGTACTGGTACATGCTGGAAGAATTCCATGCACTTGAGAGCCTTGATGATGCTTATTTCTCATAAGTGGGTGTAATGGTTTGGGGTACCTATTGCTAATTGTCTGTACATTTTTGGAGAAATCTTTTGTTCCTCCAATGTTATAAAATGTTATCAGAACCGGAAACTGAACTGGACCAATCGACCCCAAAAATGCGAAACCAGATTGGACCGGAAAAAAACCGGTCGACCAAAAACTACATAAAATATTCAAATTTTGAGAAAAAACATATACATTCATGTGCATCCATATGAATCCAAACCATTCATACACAAATATGAAACATTTCTCATTTATATAGCAAGTAAGAGTGCATATAACCAAAATAGCACCGAGTGCAATCCACCTCTGAACCAAAATACATGAACAACAAGGCTTTAAATGGCCTCTAGAGTCCAAAAAAAATCTTTCTATAACAAATATATACATATCATCAAGATCATTACTTATATTAGGATCCTCATCATTAGTGTCACCCTCTAAGGCTTTAAAATAAGATAGAAAAAACTTAATATGCCTAATAAGTGATTTTCCTTGAGTGAAGGGTACTTTTTTATTAGGGTCATGACAAAAGAGTTCAACAATCAATGTCACCAACATCAAGGTACATAGAGGGATTGGTTCTCTTGATTAAATGACAATTCCATACCCTCATACATGATAGAATCTAGTGGAAACGTTGCAATCTTGCCAACCTTGAAATCCTGAAAACTGTTAGGTCTGCTAAATTTTGAATGGGACATGTTATCCACCAAGTTGCACTAGGATGGACTTCCAGCTAGCCGCCAAAGATTGAACATTTCCTTCAAAATTCAGAGTCCAGAATTTCAGCCGGTCAATAAGACCAACTTTTTTCACATTTTCCATACCCTCCGGGGAATTGTAATAAGAGATGTTGCATGATGAACTTTGTAAAAGGTCTTAGCCACCTTAGACTTAGGCATGAGTTGTTACTCTGGCGTGTTTTTTTAATTTGTTAATTATATTTCGCTGTCTAAAAACAATTTATAATTTCTGAGTTTTTTCACTCAATTTCTCCAAAGCTGGAGTATATATTGATGGTTAGGCCTTAGCATGGATATAAGACTAGTGTCTAATGTATATTACCATGTTAAACGTCCTCTTAAAGTTTTATGGAAATGTGCTAAGTCCCCCTTAGGATTTTTTAATTTTTTCAGTTAATTAAAAATTTTCCATTAAACGAGAGTTTTTAATTAAAAAATAAAGTTGTATTAAAAAAGTGGTACTAGGAGTTTTCCTATGCCTTGGGGGTTACCACTTGGCATGCTTCTCCTCACACTTGGTGCACCCCTCTCCTCCACTTGGTGCGCCCTCCTCTCTTGGGGATCTTCATCCTTTGCTATAAATCAAAGCATCCTCCCATTGTAAAGCTAGTTGGAGTTGGGGAGTCTTGCTTGTGGTTGTATACTATTGTAATACTTTTCATTTGGAATAAAGAGACTTTGGAGGTCAAGAAGGTGTGTTATACATGTGTGTGGATGCTTGATGTTCTTTGTGCTTAATCTATGAGGTAATACCTGCCTAATTTCTTCTTTGGATTTGTTATTTTGGCCTTTTGTAGGGAGTTATCACTCCATATGATAGGATTTATCTAGCTTGTTGTTAATACTATTGTTCATTTATATTTAGAGGCTTTGATGTGTATGCATGTTTCGGTTAACTAACATACTCTTCAAGTTTCTTTTGTAGGTGACACCAATTTTTGTTAACAAGTTTATTTGCAAGATTTTAAAGCTTACAGGTTCTCATAACTTGGAGTGGTGATGCAACTTGGTTGTTTCTTCACAACTTCAAAGATTTAAAGACTTAGTCCCTCCTTAATTCATCTAAAGACTCCATTGCCCAAGGGTTCCAAGGCTACACGTTTTTTCCTTCTCTCTTTCTCAAAAGAAACTCTATTTTTTTGGTTACTTGGTTGCATGCAAGTTCTTAGATCTATCTTTCATTTCAAATTCTGAATATCTAAGTTTGCATGCATAAGATAAACTAGATCTAAGTTTGTACTTTCAAGTTTCATCTAATGCTTAAATCTAGCATAGGAAAAATCTCCTTTTAGCATGCTTTTCTTTCAAAATTTTAGAGATTAAAAGGTAGTTCTTTTCTAAAGGATTTCACTTTCTTATTTGGAAAATTAAGTGCCTTTATATTTTCTGTTTTAAAACAGCAAACAAAGACCCTAAAGAGACAAGCTCTTTAGCTTGCTCTTCTTAGTTCATTTTTGCTCAATTTACACTAGTTTTACTTAGTCAATTTTGGGCTTTCATACTAATAACCAAAGACACTTCCAAAGTGTTTTTTGCCATTTTTTTTCATTGTTTGCTTGTTGTTTTATGCAGGTCGGCGAACAGATAAGAGAAAATTCTGTCCACTTGGGCGGATTTGGAGCATCCGGGACTGCTGGGAGCACCCTTTTCTTCACTAAACATTTTGTAAACTTTGTAAACACTTGTGACCCCCCTAATAAATGGTCACAAGTCATTCCAATAAAGAGTTGTGTAATTTCATTAATAAAATCAGTGGGGCTACAAACTCCCACTCTTCATCCCCCTAGGGGAAACGGTGTTTTGGTGATTGTTTCATTTCCTACAATTTTAGCTTAGATTCAATTTTCACACCTAAGCTTAAGCTAAAATTAATCTTTTAATTCATCACAAAGCACTACAATCTCAGATAAACAATAAGGTTAAAATAAATCATCACATAGATTAGATTCCAATTTGGAAAGTAATACTTTAATTGCTAGTTTAGATTCCCTTTCAGCAATTTCTTTTCTTGTTTAAAATAAACATTTCCCCTTAGCTCCCAGTGCGGTTTTTAATCCTTCCAGTTGCGAGATTGCCTTGATCTTATGGGAGTAAGTTTCATACACGCTGGGCTAGTCAGTGGTGATAGATTAATAGGGAAATCTCAAAAGAGACTTATTGCTTGGCTTTAAGAACCGCCTAGGAGGAGTGTGTGAAGTTTCACTGAATACCTTGGGCTTGTTCCCCTCAGTGTTGGACATCCGACACCTCTAGTGGGCTTGTTGGTGGAACCATTGGGTTTCGTCAAGTTCTCAACAAATCTTTGAGCTAAAGGGATAACCTCTCGAGAGGCCAAATCTAGTTTAGTTCAAACACTTTATTTTCTTGCAATAAAATTTATCTCATTAACCTACCATCAATAAATCTAATAAAATACGCGATCTACATTGCCCACGATACTTTTAAGGCACTGGTTTCAATTCTACATTTACAAAGCCATTTGCTTCAAGCACTTTACTTTCAGTCATTTACTTTGAAGCAATATTTAATTTACTTGCATCTATTGTTATCTCAAGTATCCTTTTATGCAAGTATCTTTATGTATCTTGTGGTGATTAATGGATCTATGTATGCTTTAGAATAAATTTTCTTTATATATTGGTTAATGCAATAAACTCCTAGAATACTAGTTACTTAGATTTTAGTTTAAGCCTTAGATTATTTTATTAGGGATTACCCCCCTTGGCTTCGCTAGGAGTTGGCCTAGATGGAGGAGTTGAGGATTAGGTGACAACACCTTAACTCTCACTTGCCCCCAAGGACACACCGAGTGGATTGAATATTTCTTCCACGTCTCCCAGGTGTGTATAAGGCGACAACTGACCTAAAATTCTACTTTCGCCATATGAAGTCCAATGAGGTTGGAACCATTCTCAAACATCCCGAAACAATTATCTTTCATTCCTTTTACTTTAAGAATTTAACATTACGATTACCCTAGGGTTAGGTAATAGGTCCCCATTCCATCAAACAATTTTTTTTCTAAAAAAGTTTGAAATTCGTGGGCCTAGATGTGCCGAACAGATGATGTACAAAACTAGTTGATTCCGTATGGAACCGGTTGGTTCTTGTACGGAATCGGCCAAAAACGGTTTTGATGATCCGGTCGGACCATTTTTCTCTGCCAACCTGTTCAACTAGCCGGTTTTGCTGGACTGGTTTAGTTTTAATAATGGGTATACACAACTGGAATTCTGTGTCCTAATTGAGTGAATGCATTTGTGCTTAATATAATAGGTTTGGAATCCTGTGTCCTAATTGAGTGAATGCATTTGTGCTTAATATAATAGGTTAGGTGATCTTGTTGAATTATTAAATTTCTGTTGCACATGCGAATATGTTCGATCTTACAGGTTCATGTTAGAGTAATATTTTAGCCCAGAATTCTTATCAAATAGTATCAAAGCTTGTAATTGGCTCCATCAAGAACCATTGCCATATCCCTGGAAAATAATTGGGGTTAGTGCTTAAAACACTTGACTCTTCCCTGCTAGCGAGATTTCAATTGCCATGACATGTGGAAAACATTGATAATTCATTTATCTATGTAAGCATATTCCCTCATCATCTACCTTAGTCTTGTGGATTGTGGTGTTTTGGTAGGAAGCTCTTGTTGAATTGTCCATGTGTATTATAGTGGTTATATTCGTTATACAATAATATTTTATTAAAAAGATGAATATACAAATGCAGAATATTTGAAATTTTATTCAATAGAGTAATTTGATACAGTAAGGGAGATCCCTTTATATCTCGCTTATTAGGTAGTTGTGCTATGTAATTGACCCAACCACTTTCTTAGCCAATTATAATTTATAACTAATGACTCTTAAATCCACCTAATCATAATGTGACTTTATTACATTGGACTATAATATTGGGGTGTTAATATACCAACAAATTTGAGCCCAAAATTCTTATTAATTAGTGTCAAAGCCTGTATTTGGCTTCATCGAGAACCTCTTCCATATGCCTAGAAAAATAATTTGGGTAAGTGCTTAAAGTAGTATGCTTCTTCCTCCTAGTTCAGTCTCAATTGGCATGAAATGTGGCTAACATTGATAATTCATTTATCTATAAAAGCATATTCCCTTGCCGTCTACCTAAGTCTCATGGTTTTTGGTGTTTTGGGAGGAAGCTCTTCTTGAAGTGGTCATATTCGTTGTAGCAAATTTATTTACAAAGGATCCTTCATAGTTCAGTGCTTGGAGGAAGGAAGAATCTAAGAGCTTCAACTTAATAGCCTTTGGAAGTCGTTTTTCTAGATCCACAAAAACTATTTGCGGACAGAGTGATCATTCATTTTTATTTTATTGGTTTGGAAAATCTGACAAATCTTGTTTAGAACAAATAGTTTCCTTGAGATGAAGGAAATTTCCCCAATAATGAAGGATTTTTCTCTAGTTATGAATTGGGATCCTTCATCAAGATTGTGGTGTCTTGGAATAGCTTCTACAACTATAAAATCTTTTTCATTTGTTCCTAGTATGAAAATGTAGTAAGGATAAGGCCTCTTCCAGCAACAGATGCTTCAGATGTGCCATCCTCCAATGCCTCCTGTTATCCACCAAGTTGCACTAGGATGGACTTGCAATTGAGTCACCAAATATTGAACATTCACATGTTCAAATTCAGAGTTCAGAAGTCCAGTTGGTCAAATATGACTACTTTTTCGCATTTCCATCCCCTGGGGGGGGCATTGTAATAAGATGAGATTAGCATGATGCTTTTGTAAAAGGCTTGGCCTCCTAAGACTTGATCATGAGTATATACTCTAGAGTGTTTTTTTCATTTGTTAATTTCTCTTGCCTGAAATTCTTTTTAGGCAAGTTATAATTTCTAAGGTTTTTCACTCACTACCTCCAAAGCTGGAGTGTGTATTCATGGTTAGGTCTTAGCTTGGTAATCCAAGTCTAGTGTCTAAATGTTTATATTACCATGTTAGGTCATCATTTTTGAGTCACATGGAAATTGCGCTAAGTCCCCCATAGGTTTTTTAAAGTTTTGAGTCAATAAAATATTTCTCGTAAAACGAGATTTTCTAATTGTATTTTAGTCATGTATTAAAAAAGTGGTACTAGGAGGCATTATATGCCTTGGGGGTATTCATTTTTGGACCTAGAATACCCACTTTACCTACGTACACACTTTTGTGAGTAAAATTAGTGATTTTAATCACTTAAAAATTAATTTTGCTCACAAAAGTCATAAAAGACAAAAAATCAAGAAAAATCAGCAAACCTATTTTTTGGGAAACATGTTTGGGACATGTTTAGAGCAGTGTTACCAACATCGCGATGTTGGCGATAATATTGCCAAAACGAAGGTCAGCGATAATATTGCCGAAAATATTGCAATATTTTCGCATCCCGATAATATTGCGCGAATTATGAAAATAGCGCGATATTATCGTGCCACGACTGAAAATGTCACACGGGCTCAGGAAAGGCTGGGAATAAAGCTAGAATTTGTCTTTTTTTCTCTCATTTTGCAAGTAGAGTGTGGGGTTTGGAGAATATTGACCACCTATTTCGACTAGGGAGTCAACTCCATGTGCCATGAAGTTGTGTACCTGATGGTGCAACCAAGTTGAAGACTTTTTGGTTCTACAAGGCATTTTTTGCCCCCAACACTTATTTTTGTAATTGGAATTTCTGCTCCCCTCCGTGGGATAATAATGTAATGGGTTAGCATGGATCATATTTTAGGTTAGTTGCCTAGGAATTTATCATTAGGGAAGTCCTTTCATCGAGTGTTTTTTTTCCTCGGGTAATTGATTTGGCTTAACCAACCATTTTAATTACCTTTGAGTTTTTCACTCACAATAATCCTCCAAAGTGGTGAAAGACGTTCTAATGATTGAGCCCAATGGGTGACTAGGGTCTAGGAATATTGTAAATGACCATGCTAGACATCTCCTAGAGTCTTGCGGAATTCTGTCGAGTCTAAGTAGTTTTTTTTTATTTTTTAAAATTACCTAGTTAATGGTAATTTTAATTAAATTTCATGTAAAAATATAAAAAACTAGGTCTTAAGGGATTTTGATAGGGGTGTAAGTACTCAAAAGAAATGGAATGAGACCCCTTACACACTTGGACCAAGTTTCAGCTCAATTGGACAAGTTTTGCTAAGTCATTGTCCATGAGGAGTCCAAGTCAGTCAAAAATCAACAAATAATTGGCTAAATTAAAAAAAACCAAAAATTGTAAAATGAACAAAAATTCATGAGAGAGAGTGGGAAAAGTTTCCTAACCTTTTTCCTAAGTTGGAAAAGTAATTTTCCACTTAAAGAACCCCCCTTGCTTAGCCAACAACTTAAAGTGGTGTTCCTTTGCTAATTGACATGTGGGAATTAAAAAGTTTAAGTGAAAAAAGCCACCTAAACCCCAAATTCTCCCTCCTTGGTGTTTAATTTAATGTTTGACCAGAGGAAAATGTGTTTTCCCCCTTCCCTCACTCAATCCTCAAACCCTAACTCACTACTAAAACCCTAAAATTGACTCTTCCTTGACTTTGTCTATTTCTCTTGGATGTGTGACACTTGTAACTCATCCAAGAGGGGTCTTTCCTCTCTCCCAAGTATAAAAGAATGCTCACCCCCCCCTTATTTCACATCTATTGTCAGTGTAAAGTTACTATGCCCAAATCTCTCCCACTCTTCTCTCTCTCCCATCTTGCTCTCTTTCATTTCTTAAGCTTGTAGCAAGTATTTGCTCAAGCTTGCTTTCAATAAAAATAATCTTTGGAGGAAATTGTTGGCATTGGGAGTATTCTTGGTCCTTGGATTGGATCTACATTGGAGCTGACTTGTGTTATTGTTTTTTTGAGTTTTTAGCTTTTAGATCTAGAGTAGGAGATCCAAGCAAAATATTTTACTTGGATAAATCTATGGTAGTATTGCCATAGATCTTGGTGAAGTAGTTTCATTTTGTTTAGCAAAGTATTTTGTTAACACTTTTGAATCTACTCACCTCCTTTTTCTTGTAGCTTGATCTCTTTTGTTTGCAGGTCACTAAGGGTTAGAAAAGGATAAATTTCAGATCTGAAAATTTATCCCTTCACCCACTTAAAACTCTCTTAAGATTTCTGTTCTTTTCATACATATTTCTCTAACAATTTTGGGTATATTTCTGTCATAGAATAGGTCATTTAATCATCTATTATATGCTGTTTTTATTGCTAAAAATTTCTGGTGACTACTAACAGATTTTTTTCCAAGTTTTATGGTTGTTTTGCAGCATTTCCAACAAGTTTTACTTGCTGTTTTTTTGCAGATCTGAACCAGTCAAGAGGAGGTGCTGCCTATTTGGGGCCACAAATCATCAAGAAACAACCTCCCATGTAAGGGTATTGAATACCCTCTTCTTCTTCTTCTTCATTCTACATTGTAAGCAAGCCCAAAGAGAGTCTTTTGGGCTTGCATTTCTCAAAGCTTTAAAAAATTTCTGCATTTTTTAATTCTTTTTGCCTACAACTAGCAAAGAGGCTTGGCTTTGCCACCCATGCTGAATCGTAAGGCTAGGACTTAGAGTTTATTTTTTGTTTTAAAGCTTTCAATTTTGTTGCCCCAATTGTCCTTAAGACAATGTTGTGTGGCTAGGTTTACTTGCTTGTTATTTCAAGTTAAGCTCTTTTATTTCCACACCCACTTTGGCACAAAATCGGTAGGGTAGTCCTCCTCCTTGTGCCTTGGTTGAGGTTATTCATTTTTATTTTTTTCCCCACTTGTCCTTAAGACAAGTTTGAGTGGCTAGGATTGTTATTTACTTTCCAAGTTTATTTCATTGCATTATTTAATTCTTTTGTCTACACCTAGCAAAGAGGCTTGGCTTTGCCACCCATACTATATCGTAAGGCTTGTCTATAGTTTAGCTAGCAATTCTTTATCTCGTCTATGATTGTTTAATCTCTAGTTTTTCATTCTTTACTTGTTTATCTCTGAAAGTCATTACATTGTTATCTCTTGCTTAAGTTGTGCAACTATCTAATTGGTTAATTTATCTTGTATCTTAAGCATAGATCTTACGCTTTGCAATTTCATTTCAAGTAGTTCATAGTTTGCAATCTAGACTAGGAGGATCAATTAATCTAGTCTAATTAGGCACTTTGGACTGGTACAACTTTCGCCACCAAAAAGGAGGCTTGTGGAGGCTACAGGAGGTGCTAAGTGAGGGATGACTTCACGACACTAGGTGTCCCTCTTGCTTGAGCGCCCAAGTTTTCCGGGTTGACCTATGGAGCTAGGGTAGGGCCTTGTTTTCTCTACTTCTTGAGCACCCAACAATCATTTTGGCCAAAGCGGTAAGAGTCTAGGGGTAGTCACATAACTTAGGTTTGTTTCACATTAGCTTAAGCCCCCTAATCAAAGAGAGACTCTTAAAACTTATCTAAAATTTATCTAAAACATTTCAGAACATTTGCACTTACTTTTCAGCATCTTTTTAAGTTGTGCAAACCTTGCTGTTCAAGGTCTCTTTTACATGCTTATGGTTTTATTCATTTAGCATTTCATTTCCAAGCATTTACGTTCAAGTTGAGCATTTACTTTCAAGATTGGCACTTTACTTTCAATTTCATTATGGTTAAAGTGGTTTATCTGTTCAAGGGCAAGCTGCTATCAAGTTGCGCACCATCTCTTTGGGGCACTTGGTAAGTGGTTTCCACCCTTGCTTCAGAAGTTGCACACTTCCTCTTGATGGATCTCTTATGTTTAGAAGTTGCGCACTTGTTCCTTTCTCCAGTTTTTCCAAGTGCATGCTTTATGATTAGTTAGTTGTTGGGTTCATTGGCAATAGTTCATCTTTGTTGTGCATCTATCTAACTCATTTTTTGTTCATGTTTACATTGTAACTTACTTTCAATTGTATATTTGTCATTGCTTTATGTCATCTTGTAACTTATTGTAGAAATTTTTCTTTTGTAATTAGATTATTTAATTCTTTGTAATTCCTTGTATAGACTTAGTTGACCCCTTGCCCAATCTTTAGGCACTAGTCTTAGTTGACCTTAGGGAAAGGATTTGACTGAGATTGAAATTGTGCATTTGCATTGTTGCTTGCCATATAGGTTAGATTTCCCCCTAACTTAACAAAACTAAAATTAACTCCTAGACTTCACTTAATAATTCACATAGTAAATAGGGTCTACCCCCTTTGGCTTCCCTTGGAGTAAGCCTAGACGGAAGAATTCCAAGTGGAGGTGACAGTGGATTTGGACTTAGGCTTGTGCCTCCAAGGACACACCAAGTGGGTTGGAGACTTCTCCACGCTTGTAGGTGTGTATAAGGACGACAACAGAGAGAAAAGGAGAAAGAGGCAAGTTTGCCTTCAACCAAAGATGAGGAGGAGTGAGGTTTTGAGCACCATAACTTGCTCATTGTGAAGTTGGGATTGATTTCCCTCAAGCAAGGGCGCATTTGCAGGTATGGGAAACAATTTGTACCCTTTTTTTGTTTTTGTTTTTTTTCATTTTTGCTATGTATCCTTTATCTTGGTAGTTAGGGACTGTTTTTTTAGCTGCCATCAAATTATTTTGGAGTGTGGATTGTGTTGCCGTCCTTATACACACCTACTAGCATGGAGAAGTCTCCAATCCACTTGGTGTGTCCTTAGAGGCACAAGCATAAGTCTAGACCCATTGTCACCTCGATCTAGACCTCTTTTGTCTAGGCTCACTCCTAGGGAAGCCAAGGGGGGTAGACCCTATTTAATTGTGTTAAGTTTTAATTAATGATCTAGGAGTTAATTTTGTTTTTATTAGGGTAACCCAACCCAATGACAGGGAAACAATGCAAATGCAATTCCTTTAATGACAGACAAACCCTTTCTTAGATAATACAATGAAATAGACCAATGCCTAAAATATACCCAAAGTTTGCTTATTGAGATGAGCAATTAAATATATATCTACAACATGAACTAAAACATGAAATATCTACACAATGAATTAGATAATTGTTATCCCCGATATCTAGGGATAACTAGGAGATCATGTCTCGAGGCCCACAGGTCCTAGACATGAAGTACCGAGAGCAGGATTGACCTGAGCATGGCCCTGGAGGGCCCATCTTTCTTCTTCTTC